>OZ018402.1:48306520-48349191 GCA_963969585.1 Drosophila helvetica
AATTATTTAACTTTTTTTCACAAAACTTATTGAGCTTTACAAGACTTAAAGAATTTTAGTTTCGAGGTAAGGATAGGATACCGGATAGGTATCGGCGTGATTTTGGCGACTTTAGTTTTAGATCAAGTTTTCCGTTCTGATCCAAAATCAAGACTGACTCTACTGATTCCATCTCCACATCATGAAACCCCAATGGTTCTCTATTCGATACCATTTTCCTATAAACAAACGGACTGACTCGATTTGGTGATCCAGATCTAGAATTGTGAAATACCAAAAATGCAGAATCTGCAGAAAGCCAGGTGTTTAATTGTTTACCCGAAAGCTGGGTGTTCGATTGTTTACCCGAAAGCCGGGTGTGGGCCGAGATTGTTTTTCAATTAAGGCGGGTGTGAGAAAAGTTTGTTTTTCACTTTAGGTGGGGTGTGAGAAAAGATTGTTTATAAATTATTTGGGAGGCAAAGATTGAAATCCAAAGATCGAGATTGAATCTGGGGACACCAAAGATTGTTTATAACTCGTATAAGGGACCAATGTAATTGGGTACGTTAACTTGCATGCATAAGAACTTGAAAATTCTTTGCATAAGCAACGCGATAGATTACCCTACAGACAATTAATCTCATGTGAAGTCATGTATGCTATACATTTTGTATTTTTACTCATTTACATTCGTTCATTATATTCGTTTATAGTATATCAAACCAAATTAGCATACAAAGGATATACAAAATATTATTTGTATTTGTATTGTGGGCAAGCGTCTTCATAAAGTCATAATCTCCAATGAATTCTAAAGTAATAGGTGTTTTCTTTGACAAGAATGTTTATTTTCTTTGCATTCGCTTCAGAAAGCGAGGAACGATTGTTGGGCTTTGACACTAAAATGTGTATAGACCCATTCAATACCTATTTACTAGGGCCGTCCCAGAAATGGCCGATCTAGCACAGTAGTGTTTGAAAATGTTCACAAAAAATATTAAAAAGAGAAAGTACCGACTATTAAAAGCTTAAGTTTAAAGTTTGGTGCCTTTGCCTTGCACAGTTTTTTTTTTTGTTGATTTTAATAGAGAACGCTTGTTATTGATTTGCAAACATGGACAAAATTGGTCATCGTTATGTGATACAATACTTTCATATAAAAGGTCTTATTCCAACTAATATTAAAAAGGAGCTGGATTCTACCTTACGTAATTCTGCTCCCTCGTTTACAACAATAAAATATTGGGTAGCTGAGTTTAAGCGAGGTCGTTTGAGCTGCGAAGATGAACATCGTAATGGGTGACCACTTCAGAAATGGTGGCCAAAAATAAAAAATGTGTATTGAGTGACCGGCGATTGAAAGTTCGTGAGTTAGCTGAATGTGTAGGCATTTCATTAAGTGCTGTAAATCGCATATTGACCGAAAAATTGGACATGAAAAAGTTATGCGCAAGATGGGTGCTGACTTCAGAAGAAAAACAGCCGGTTCACACCTCTGCCGTTGCAATGGCTAAAATTAATGAATTAAAATTTGAATTGCTACCTTACGCCCTTAATTCACCAGACTTAGCTCCTTGTGATTATTTTTTATTTCCAAACTTGAAAAAATGGCTCGGAGGAAAAAGATTTGGCAACAATGAAAAGGTGGGGTCCGAGGGGTCCTATTTTGAAGAGCTTCACAGTTCTTATTATAAAAAAGGTATCGAAGCTATTGAACATCGCTGGGAAAAGTGTATCGACCTAAAAGGATCCTATGTTGACAAAAAAATAAAAAAAAAAAAGATAAATTTTTTGTTTTGGTAGTTAGGTCGGCTATTTCTGGGACGATCCTCGTATATGTCATTAATATCGGTAATCATGGATGATATATATGTATAGTTTTTTCAGCGCATATTATATGTGATAATATATATATTGAAATATATAATGAAAATTATTTGCTTATTCACAATTTTCACATTGAATACTCTAATGGACAATTATTCCAATGGGAGTTATGTATGAAATATATATATAATATATATAGCCCAGAAATCCAAGAATCTTAAACGAATTGACAAATTTCGTTACTTAATACTTCAATACTTTCAATACTTAAACAATGTACGTGAGCATATATCCAAATACGCTGAAGCTGAAAAACAGAAAAACCACCACCAAAATATAAACCAAGAAGACAACAAAGCACACAATTACAAATTGTGTATTACTCAACGATGCTCGCTTCGCATCATGAGCCGAACGCCGAACGTTGCGTTCGGTCCATTCCCGTGACGTCACTGGGGCGGCATCTGAAATTTAGTTTGCGACAGCCGTTTGTATGAACTGGCACATCTATATAGTGTATGGGTAGTGATTATAGCCTATTCCCACAGGCGACCATTCACCATCCATTTCGGGGATGTTCCAAAAAGTTTCGCCGTTCCGAAATTCCCAGCTAGTGCCACCATCCATTTTGGATGATCCTTAGCCGCAGGTTCCATGCGATATTTAGCCGATGTTTTCAAATGCAACTCTGGAAAAGTTGGCATTCACAGCGAAAAAATGGTATTCGCTATGAAAATGTAATGACTGACAAGAGTAATTGATATTTTCCGGCAAAGGGCGAGGAGTCAGGTAGATTCCAAAAGCAGATGCTCAATTTTCAGTTAGATGTGTTCAAATTTCTTCGGGATAAGAAGGCGAATAAATATTAAGAAACAATTAATGTTTTACAAATGTTTTAATTTGTTTAAGCAATGGTATGTGTTACATCTGCTCAATTAATCTCGATACCCGACTCAATATTTCGTGTGTTTATTTATGTTTCTTTATATAACAAACTTCAAATTAAGTCGTTCAAAAATTAGTTTCCTGCTCGTAGCGTGTTCACTCGATCTTTTTTCATTTACTCATACTATCATATCATTAATATCGCTTATAACTACCGTATAAAATATCAAATAAAAATATCAATTTCACATACTACGTCAGGGCTGCTTTGGATTCAGGGCAGCAGAACCGACGCATTCAAAACAGGCAGTTAGGTTTGAAATAATGAGTATCTATAACATTCCACCCACCGTAAAACGACTACGGCGTTTTACCCAATACATCGAGAATAGCTAACTTTGATATGGGTCGTGCCCTTTGATGTTTCGATCTCTGCAATTCTGGCTTGTCCATCTTTTGCTTTTATGGGTCTCACAACTATTCCCCTCTTCCAGTTACCTCTTGGCTCGTTATCATCACAGATTAACACTACGTCTCCAGCTTTGATTGGTTTTACAGGTGCAAACCCTTTCGTTCGTCTAGTTAGTACTGGAAAATATTCCCTTATCCAGCGGCGCCAAAAAATGTCCCTTAACTGTTGCGATATCCGGTATTGCTTATGATAGCAAAAGTTTCCACTATCGTTAGGTCGTTGTGTTGAGTTCATGGTGCCCAATAAGAAGTGATTGGGTGTGAGTGGTTCTGGCTCATCCATACTGACAGGAACGTGTGTTAAGGGTCTGCTGTTTATAATGTTTTCTGCCTCTATAATTAAACTTCTTAGCGTTTCGACTCTGGGAGCCTGTTCTTTTAATGTAACTGCCAGAACTCGTTTCACCGATTGTACCATACGCTCCCAGCACCTGAGCTTGGATTGGCTGGACAATTAAACTTCCATTGAATCCCTTCAATTGATAGCCTCGCCTTAATTTGTTCCATATCCAATAGATCCTTTACTCTTCTTAATTGATTGTCCATGCCAACAAAATTTGTGCCCATATCGGATCTTATAGAATGCGGTATGCCTCTTCTGTTTACAAAGTTTTTTATAGCTATTAAGCACGCATCGGTTGATAGGTCTTCCGCAAGCTCCAGATGAATAGCACTGATTGTCAAACACGTAAATAGAGCCACCCACCGTTTCTCATGCCTTCAATTGTACCAATCTGCATATGATCAACTCGGCCTCCCGCATCTCAGTGAAGGACAACTCACCAGTCGCTTTTACATCTTTTAATCCGGACGAATTATATATGAATTATTTTATCCAGCCCATTGTTCTAACTAAGCGCACATAATTTGAAAATCGTCCAACATCTATCAATTGTTCTTGTACCGTTGTTGTATACACTTTTCTTTTCTCATTGGCATCATCATTTGATGGTTTTAATATATCCTGACATGGCCAGAAATGTTCCTCTTCTTTTAAAAATGAAGGTCCTTTTGTCGAGACGGTTTGTGGCTTATATTCAAGGCTTTTGTACGTTTTTGTAGCCTTGTCCGCTGAGTTTAGGTGTGTCGGTACCCAGCGCCAGTCGTTTTCATTTGTCGTTTCCAGGATCTCGCCTATCCGATGTGCTACAAACTGTTTGTATTGTCTATGGTCAGAGCGAATCCACGCAATAACGGTTCGTGAGTCGGACCATAGAATAGTTCTGGATACAGTAACCTCATGGCTATTCAGTATTGAGTTTTTTAGACGAACGCCAAGCACAGCTGCTTGTAGTTCCAATCTTGGCACCGATAGTAGTTTCATGGGAGCGCATCTAGTCCTGCCAGCTACAAAGATTTCCTTCTTTTTCAAAACTAATGCGCCAATACGCCACTGCAGCGAATGCCTGTTCGCTAGCATTTAATTTCACATTCGGGGACAAAAATTTCGAAGAATAGCAAAGGGATATTTTAAAGTTTTGTACGTTATTTAGTTGCTGCATCCACATCCTAATTCGCTCGAATATGTTTATAGGGATTAGATCGTTCCAATTTACGCCAGAACGCCATACATCCTGCACCAAATTTTTTCCATATCATAAGATCAGACAGCATTCCGAGCGGGTCATAGACAGACATGATAAGGCTTAATAACTGTCGTTTTGTGGGGCGCTTGTCACCCCTTACTATATTTGGATCCACTCGATTCATTTTCAGGTCAAATATAAATACGTCTTCTATAATTTTTGAAACTGTTACATCTGCTCAATTTAACTCGATACCCGACTCAATATTTAGTGTGTTGATTTATGTTTCTTTATATAATAAAATTCAAATTAAGTCGTTCAAAAATTAGTTTCCTGCTCGTAGCGTGTTCACTCGATCTTTTTTCATTTACTCATACTATCATATCATTAATATCGCTTATAACTACCGTATAAAATATCAAATAAAAATATCGATTTCACATGCTATGTCAGGGCTCCTTTGGATTCAGGGCAGCAGAACCGAAGCATTCAAAACGGGCAGTTAGGTTTGAAATAATGAGTATCTATAACAGTATGCTTATTACTGGTACGGACACTCTGCAAATTTCCTTGGACTTTTCCTCTAGCTTTGCCGACGCTTTGATCCGTTGTCCAAGGCTCGACTTTTGATATATTGTCGAATTATTCATAGACTATAACAAAGACAATAAGTGCCGTACTGCTTCTAAAACACAAAGAACAAGGATTGCAATTTACTAACAACAATCCATACATTTACCAAAATAATTTAGCATTGCAAAAAATTCTTCCACATTCTCATATTTGGTTTTCCCCACTATACATTTTTGCAACCAAATTTGTTTCTGTTCTGTCGAAACAATAATTAAATTTGCCATATTTGTTGTTTAATTTTGACAAAATGCACACAAATTTTTTGTTTGTTTTTGTCAGCTGTGTTTTCAATGGATGGTAGATGGTGGCCTGTTGGAATCGAGGTTTCACATCTGTCAAAAATCACACGGTTCCCTGTTAATTTACTGGTATATCGTTAGCTCACATACATATATACTGACTGAGTACCGGGTATAGATTAGAGTCGCTGCCGTAGACGCGGCTCACAACGTTCCCTCTCATTTTATTTTATTTCTATGGTAAGTCATCCAAAGCATCCGACTCGTACGTGTTCCATTCCACCGTACCGCTATTTTGGTGGCCAAGAAAAAATTCTTTATTCCGTTTTCGCTCTGAGTACCCAACTATAGTTCCATAGTTCCACTACTTCATATACCGAATTTGGCGGGAATATTTCGCCCTCCTATCGCCATCCGTAGAAGAACCCCTTCGATTTCAGAATACGGTTCTTCCAAACGTCAAAAAAGTGCTGCTTCGCGTACCACTCGTACTGTAACACAAAAGATGTCAGAGTCCAAAAAAATGGCTTTAGTCGATTTCGTCGCGGCATCAGACCGTTTCAATAAACTCGAGGCAAAAATCTCCGCTCCATCCTACGTGGTGGTCTCCCTCTTCACCCTTAAGATCCGTCTGGAGAAATTAAAGACCTTATGGGAGAAAGTACGAGTGGAAGGTGAACGCTTTACTATGGCTCTCAATCACTGACTATGGAGTGTACGAAATATGCGCAGCCGACATGCAGGAACGAATCGAGAATGGGACGAATCCAGCTCCTGGGTCGGCCCTTAATTTTCAGCAACGAGGGTGCAGGCTCCCGCCCCTTGAAACCAAGGTTTTTCACTGCGATTATCTGAAATGGTCACGTTCCGGGACCTAATCACTGCAATTTACATGAATAATCCAAATCTGTCGCAGGTAGAGAAATAATATCACCTCAGCAACAAGACTCGTGGTGAAGCAAAAGCCATCGTGAAAAAGGCTCTGCTCACGAATAAGGGTTTCGAGTTCGCATGGACCGCTTTAAAAGAGCCCTTTGAAAATAGGAGAACGCTAGTTAATAGCCAGCTGGAGATCCTTTTCAATTTTCCCCCATACAAAAAGAGTCTGGAGCTGCCTTAAAAGATATCCAGAATGTTGTCCAAGGATGCCTGACGGCCCTTGAACACTCCGACGTAACCATTAATAACCGCTTCGCGGATGGGGTGCAGGTGTTCGTAGTTTCCTCAAAGTTGCCTCAAATAACCATGTCATTGTGGGAACAATCGCTGCCCAGCAAGAGCGAGATAACAAAGTAGGCAGCCACGAGCAAATTCTTAAATGAGCGATATGTATCGCTGGAGGCGATGGAGAATGCAGGTACCTCCATGTTATTACTTTTCAGACCCAAAAAGAAAGAACTCTCTTACAAAAAGGTTAATTCTTTTGAGCCAAAGGTCAGCGTCAAGACGAAAACATGCAACCTGTGCTCAAAAGAACATCATCCCGTGCCTTCATTTCCACGCTTCCTCAAAATGACTGCTTATAATAGAGCCAACAAAGCAACAAAACTTATTAATGAACTGTTTTGCTAGAGGGCACCAAATAGAAGACTGCACGAGTCAGTAGAACTGCTTCACATGCTTCTGCACCGCGGTAACCACCCTCCAGAGCTCTCTACATTAGTTCCTTCCAATCCAAACCCAAGTCAAGCTATACAGCCCACTTCATCCTCCAATGTACAGAACTATTTCACAGAAAACACACAAGGTGTTCTTCTAGGCACGGTCATTATAAGCATATGCCACCTGGGCACTAGCTATAAGGCACGTGCATTGATCGAACGCTTGTTCAGAATCATCAAGCTTCCTTTCCAGCCAGTTGAAGTACAAGTATCGGGCTTGAAGCAAGCAATTGCAGCAAGGCCTCAAAAGATATGACAGAGAGATAAGACAGATATATGGTATTTTTGCCCTTTCGGAATCCCGAATGCATCAACTTAGGTCATTCAAGATCAATCGCACTAGCTCAATTCCTCAAAAACGAAGGTCGTTTGAAACGAAACGTTCCGTTGAAAAAGCAGTTCGATTGCGTCCTCCAGGAGTATTTAAACTTAGGTCATATGCGCCGACTACCCGCAAGTAATGATTCCGACAACTTCTATCTACCAGTCCGTCCAGTCCGTTTTCAAATGGCAATAGTCTAAACGACATTTTCCACCGGTTCTCAAATCAGATCTAACCATTCAGGTACTGAAATGGCGGTTCTTCCAATATTTTTTTAGTGCTGACATCACGAAAATGTATTGGCAAATCACCCTCGATCCTTCGCAAACAAGATTCCAAAGATGCTTCGCGTCAGAATTACTACCTTTTTTATGGAGAGGAATTATGAACGACTCCTTCCATATGAAAGGGAAGCATGAAGAGACAGGCTGAATAGTTTAAGCAACGGTCCACACAGAGACTCGGCACAGTACCTAAGTACACAGCCGGGAACTTCGTCCGGACCCGGTGAAAACACCGGCTTAACTTTCCGGAGATCATGAAGCAGAGAGCTTTCATTTAGCAAGGGACTGAAGATGCCGTTCGACCTCGGTAAGCCGTATGGGTACGGCTGACCGGAGTAGCATTCCTGTGAATATGTTGCTTGAAAGAATTGGGCAAAAAGATCGGCTATTGCCTGATCAGTATTTCCCCACATATTAAGAAATAATAGCGAGGATGGATGTGCGGACGTTTTACGCTTACTGTTTACGAAGCTGTAAAACTGCTTAGGGTCCTGAGAAAAACGTATCCTGCATCTAGATAGGTAGTTCTTATAGCACTGGGAATTAAGAACTGAAAAGTTTGAGCGAGCCATAGCGAGAGAGAGAAGAAGGAGATCCAACTTCTTGAAATTTTATGTTTAGTCTTGATTTTAGGGTTTTTAGACTGGATAACTCTTTGGTAAACCAAGGGGGCTTCCCAGATCTAATAGGACAGGAAAGTGGGACACAAGACTCAAAAAGTGAGTCAAGTGCATCGTAGAAAATGTTTGTGCATATCGTAACATCAGTGCACAAATACAAAGCGGACCATTCAAAATCCCTAATGAGGTTATTAAGATTCGGAAACTCGGCTTTACAAAAGCAGCGGACACATCGAGGTAGCTTAACCGATCCAATGCGGTTGGTCCTATATCGAGCGACACTTCAAGTGTAGGATGGTAGGCGTCTTCAGGTATAGTGAGCGGAGTTACTCGGGTTAACAACGCTATGGTTGGATCCGTTACAAAGCACAGATCAAACAATCGACCCAGGGATTTTTTCACATGGTTGACTTGAGACAGAGATAAGTCAAGTAAGCCGTCTATAAAGTCATGTCGTGACATGGGCACTAGGTTATTAGACTCGTGTACCGAAGACCAAACAGTTCATGGTAAGTTGAAGTCACCAAGAACTATCATATGATCTTTATCAGATTGCGAGGAAGAAACAGCGTTTAAGGCGGACAAGTGCTGCTCGAAAATTGCGATATCCGAAGAAGGTGGAATATACGAACATGTAATATTAACTGAAAGAGTGGGAAGAATCAGTTTACACACAGGAATTCCAGTTCTTGTTGAAACTGAAAAATGTTCCGACGTGAAGTTAGAGTCCACTGCAACCAGAACCCCACCTGCACCTCGAGACGAACGGTCACTCCTAAAGGACTTGCCAAAACTTCATAACTGAGAATTTTCGGCTTTAACCAGGTGTCGGTGAACACAATTACATGTGATGCAAATGCGACGCTATCCCGATACAGAGTGCTGAGCTTACTATGCAAGCCTCTAACATTCTGGTAGATGATTAAGAGAGAGGAAGTTAGTTTTTTGGGTGGGTGGACTGGGAAAATGAGGATGGAGCACTGGCCTGATTAGTATTAGGAGTTATTGGAATCCTATTCTTCTTCTTAGGCTTAAACTCCTTCACCACCAAGTGCTCTGGCCAAAATTTGGCAGAGGAAGTGGTGTAAAATTGAGTCGGGAAGACGATTATTTTGAATGAAGCTGTCTCCCTGGCATAAGCGAAGTTAAACTTCTCCACCTTTAAACTGACGGCTTTTATCTTGCTTTGAATAAAAGCAATAACGTCAGCAATAGTGAAGTATGGGGCAAGCCGTGAGACAAAAACTTGTCGTTTAGGTGGGATAACCACCAATCTTGGCACCACAGACCTTGTACCTGTGATGGCAATACTCGGTGGTCCGGGTCGTATGTTTGTTGGTGGGATCGAAGTGGACGGGATATTAGGATTGTTGGCGGACTCGACGGACACGGACGCTACGGAAATTTCTGGTTGTGCGTTCTCCGAAGTGATAAATTCGGCTGCCGAATTTATCACTGCGGAGAACGCACAACCAGAAATTTCCGTAGCGTCCGTGTCCGTCGAGTCCGCCAACAGTCCTAATATCCCGTCCACTTCGATCCCACCAACAAACATACGACCCGGACCACCGGGTATTGCCATTACAGGTACAAGGTCTGTGGTGCCAAACCCAAGGTTGGTGGTGATCACACCTACACCTTAACGACAAATATTTGTCTCACGGCTTGCCCCTTACACCACTATAGATGACGTTACTGCTTTTATTCAAAGCAATATACAAGCCGTCAGTTTAAAGGTGGAGAAGTTTAACTTCTCTTATGCCAGGGATGTAGCTTCATTCAAAATAAGCGTCTCCCCGACTCATTTTGACACCATTTGCTCTGCCAAATTTTGGCCAGAGAACATGGTGGTGAAGGAGTTTAAGGCAAAGAAGAAGAGTAGGCCCCCAATAACTCCTAATACTAATCAGGCCAGTGCTCCATCCTCATCTTCCCAGTCCACTCATCCAAAAAACTAACTTCCTCTCTCTTAATCACCCACCATAATGTTAGAGGCTTGCGTAGTAAGCTCAGCACTCTGTATCGGGATAGCGTCGCATTTGCATCCCATGTAATTGTGTTTACAGAGAACTGGGTAAAACCGGAAATTCTTAGTTCTGAAGTTTTGGCAGGTCGGTACACAACCTTTAGAAATGACCGTTCGTCTCGACGTGCAGGTGGGGTTCTGATTGCAGTGGACTCTAACTTCACGTCGGAACATTTTACAGTCCAGATTCATCAAGAACTGGAATTCCTGTGTACAAAACTGATTATTCCTGCTTTTTCAGTCTTTATTACATGCTCGTATATTTCACCTTCTTCGGATATCGCAATTTATGAGCAGCACTTGTCCGCCTTAAGCGCTGTTTCTTCCTCGCTATCAGATAAAGATCATATGATAGTTCTTGGGGATTTCAATTTACCAGGAACGGTTTGGTCTTCGGTAAACGAGTCTAATAACCTAGTGCCCATGTCACGACATGACTTTATAGACGGCTTACTCGACTTATCCCTGTCTCAAGTCAACCATGTGAAAAATTCCCTGGGTCGATTGCTTGATCTGTGCTTTTTAACGGATCCGACCATTGCGTTGTTAACCCGAGTCCCTCCGCTCACTATACCTGAAGACGCCTACCATCCTACACTTGAAGTGTCGCTCGATATAGGACCAACCGCATTGGATCGGTTGGGTAGGCTACCTCAATTTGTCCGCTGCTTTCGTCAAGCCGAGTTTGCGAAGCTTATTAACATCATTAGGGATTTTGATTGGTACGCTTTGTATTTGTGCACTGATGTTACGATATGCACAAACATTTTCTACGATGCACTTGACTCACTTTTTGAGTCTTGTGTCCCACTTTCCTGTCCTATTAGATCTGGGAAGCCCCCTTGGTTTACCAAAGAGTTATCCAGTCTAAAAAACTTAAAATCAAGACTTTACAAAAAATTTCAAGAAGTTGGCGTAAAACGTCCGCTCATCCATCCTCGCAATAATTTCTTAATACGTCGGCAAATACTGATCAGGCAATGGCCGATCTTTTTGCCCAATTCTTTCAAACAACCGATTCACAGGAATGCTACTCCGGTCAGCCGTACCCATACGGTTTACCCAGGTCGAACGGCATCTTCAGTCCCTTGCTAAATGAAAGCTCTCTGCTTCTTGATCTCCGGAAAGTTAAGCCGGTGTTTTCACCGGGTCCGGACGGAGTTCCCGGCTGTGTACTTAGATACTGCGCAGAGTCTCTGTGTGGACCGTTGCTTAAACTATTCAGCCTGTCCATTAACTCTTCATGCTTCCCCTCCATGTGGAAGGAGTCGTTCATAATTCCTCTCCATAAGAAAGGTAGTAAGTCTGACGCGAAGAACTACAGAGGTATATCAAAGTTATCCACAATTCCTAAAGTGTTTGAGAAAATTTTAACTCCGCACCTGCAGCATCTTTGCAGATCACTTATATCTCCTAACCAGCATGGATTTATAAGGCGGAGATCAACAACCAATGTTGGAGGCCAATGTAATTGGGTACGTTAACTTGCATAGTTTATGATTTGAATGGCCACATAAAGTATATATTTAATCATGGTCAGAATCACGCGAGAACAAAAAAGAGGACCAAGCCACTCTGGTGAAACCAAGACTTTTCTCTCAAGAAATTCTTTGAGATCGTCAGACAAGCGCACGAAAGTAAAATAGTTTATCGAAGTTTTAGAAATATTGACAATGCCTTGTTAAGTACTGACTTTAGTTCATGTGACTGGGACTCTATATATGACTATCCTAATATTAATTCACAATTGACTGTTCTACAAAATAACATAATGTACCTATATAATAGATCGATTCCGAAAAATGGTCAGCCCTCGTTAAAATCCCTGGTTCAATTCGAAAATAAAAATATTAATAAGCAAACGGAATATCGCATTTAGAAAATGAAATGTAAAAATGAAGCGCACAAAACAGCTCATTAAGCTGAACAGTATGGGGAAAAATAAATTAACACCGAGAAAAGAAAATACTTTTGTAATCTACAAATGGGACTACATTGCACAACTGGGTATTTTCAAAGCCAATACTGCACGCATCTGTGATATTAATCCAGAACTTAAAAGAAAATTTTTAGACTGCAAAGCACCTGAAGTGACTAAAACTGACTATGTTGAGGCCGTACCCCAAAATCTCTATGGAAAATGTGATGATGTAAACTGCTTCTGTGATAATGGTACCTGTGATAATAGTTTTAGTTTTTCATGTGTAACTGAGTCAGATGTCCTCGAATAGATGTTAAAAACGAGAGGGAACGTTGTGAACCATAGTTTTCCAAATGTATTTTATTTCAATGTTCTTCAGATATACATTTACGTATTTGAACTTCGGAAACGAATATGCAACTATTCGACAATATATCAAAAATCGTACCGATCGAAGCATCGGAAATATTGGAGGAAAAAGCCAAGGTTTGCATAGGTTCGGTACTAGTAATAGGCAAAAAATTGCTTAAAAAAATAAAAACATTTGTATAACTACAATTGTTTCTTTTTATTTATTAGGCTTCTTCTCCCGAAGAAATTGGAGCATTTCTAATTAAAAATTGAGCATCTGCCATTAAAAAACCTCCCGGCTTGTCGCCATTCACTAGACAATAAATGTTATTCTTGTCAGTCATTGTTTACATTGTCGTATTGAATTTTATTTTTTTTCGCTGTGAATGCCAATTTTTCAGAGTTGCATTTGAAAATCAGCGTCTATCTCTCTCGTAGTGTTCAGACGCGTTTTTTCATTGCGCTCCGCTCATTTTTCACTTATTTTGTATAAACAACCGGTGTTTGTCCAAAATAAACCTTTAGCGAACTAAAAAATTAACTTGCTAACTTAAAGTCTATCCTGTATCGCGAGTGCATGCCTATTTACTGTATAAAACATAATTTAATAATTCTTTTTTGCGTCGGTTAACATTGTGTTTTTGTTGTTGCTTTTCGTAAGTACGCTCTCACATTGAATTTAGCCCGCTCTCATCTTGTAGTCTGTGCTTTAGCATCACTCTCTCCCTATAACCCAAACATAAATAACTGTTCTTCCTCTCGCTCTCAATACTTTCCGTGTAGTAGCGCTCTCTCTCTCTCTCTCTCTCATTGCAGCTGCTGCAACCGCTCTCCTCTCTCCGCTCAGTTTTTACTAATTCCGCTTTAAGCGTTTGCCTGGCACACTGGTCTGATTTCTATTTGTTTTGAAATAAATTTTGTTTATTGTATTTAAAATGGAATCACCTATTATCTGTACCAAAAAAACCTGCAAACAGGTGGTCACCCCCGCTCAGCCGAGTATCCCCTGCTATCTCTGCGGAAAAGCAATGCACGAAAAGTGCGCTGGGTATTCAGGCCTCGTGGGTGATGATATTTCCAAACATAATGGCTTGTTCTACTGTTGTGAGGCATGCCGGGGGGCTCACATAGAGATGGCCGGGTTTATGGGGCAGACGCGGAATGGCTTTAAGGAGCTGACCGTAGGCTTTAAAAAGCAGAACGATCGGCTCCTATCCATGGAGTCTTTGTTTAGCAGTTTGCAACTGCTGAACGAGTCTGCTAGGCGAAAAAGGGTCACTCCGCGGGATCTGCAAGCCCCAACTGTCCCTCTGCCGCCCGTTGCCGAACAACCGACTCCGACCACTCCAATTGTGCAGCAGCCGATATCGTTTGCTATTCCAAGGGCAACGACAGCTGCTGGTGATGCAAATTCGGCAGCCGAGTTTATCACTTCGGAGAACGCACAACCAGAAATTTCCGTAGCGTCCGTGTCCGTCGAGTCCGCCAACAATCCTAATATCCCGTCCACTTCGATCCCACCAACAAACATACGACCCGGACCACCGAGTATTGCCATCACAGGTACAAGGTCTGTGGTGCCAAACCCAAGGTTGGTGGTGATCACACCTACACCTAAACGACAAATATTTGTCTCACGGCTTGCCCCTTACACCACTATAGATGACGTTACTGCTTTTATTCAAAGCAATATACAAGCCGTCAGTTTAAAGGTGGAGAAGTTTAACTTCTCTTATGCCAGGGATATAGCTTCATTCAAAATAAGCGTCTCCCCGACTCATTTTGACACCATTTGCTCTGACAAATTTTGGCCAGAGAACATGGTGGTGAAGGAGTTGTAGTGACGCTTGAAACAGCTAAATGGTTAGGAAAATGTAAGGGCTCTGTTACGGCGGTCTTTGCGTCAGGCGCTTTAAAACTGTACCCGAAAGTCCAAATATTGGCTCCCTCTGTGGGTGATCTTATTCTAGCGCCAGTGGGGGAGAAATGCTAAGAAAAAGGAGAAAGCGATGACAAAGGGAGTGTCATTTGAACGTCAGTGGGTAGATCCAACAGGGCTCGTGATATCTCGGAGAGTGTCCAGCTTCCTTTTGGAATTTGGCTCTCGAGCTGGCAACATCATCTGCTCTGCAATGCTCTGCAGTGTGTCTTAGGAGTTGCTGGTCAAAGAGTTTTATTTTGAAAAAAAAGAAGAAAAAAACAGCTAAACAGCTAATCCCAAGCAAATGGGATATCCCATAATTTTTGTTGTTCTGCAGGGCGTCAGATTCCCATTTTCTCGCTCCAATAGATTTGGCACCCAAACTTTTGCTTAGTGGGAACAGCAAAGCGGTGCGCAGCTGATTTCGGCACTTCGGAAGATCGAGGAAAAGGGGACGGTAACAAAAGGTTACTCCAGTACGTACGCGCGCGAGCAGCCAGATCGACGTCGCTGGAGCCGCTACCTTAAAATCGGGAGTGCGAACGCGGGAAAGCCCAGTGAAAAAGTGGAAGTGGACGCTGCGACCCATTTCGCTAGGACCAGAGGGAAGGGCCTGCGGAGGAAGCGGAAAAAGTGCCTTACTCTTTAACCCTGGTGACCCTAATTAAACCTAACCTCAACCTCTCCAAGAATATTTAGCCAACTCTAGGCGACGATGTGAGTGGGGCAGTGTATTCCTGATAGGAAAGTGGTCCATATGATATGCGCACGGGAAAACCACTAAAAGTGCGGAAGTTGATCACAAATTAGTGCAAGTCCAAGGCAGGGAATATAAACGGTAGAGGAGCTAATTACCGGCCCTCGACTTAAAGCGAAAAAGAGATAGCGAGAAAGTGCGAGCGCTCGAGACGCGGAGATAAAGAAAGAAAGAAGGGCCGAAGATAGTAAGTAAGCGAGCAAAAGCGTCGCCGACGAACGAACTGCTAAGCGGAGAAGATAGGAAGAGCCATATGAGATTAAGAGAGCGGGAAAAGCTTAATTTAAGAGCAGGTGGGAACGAAAAGGAGAAAGAAATAAGAAGAAATGGAAAACCTATTTATAGTAATTTATATTAATATAACTGCAGCGATAGACTAAGGTTTGAAAAAAATAACAAAAAGAAAAGAGAAAAAAAAAAACCCTAATTAAAATACACGATGGTCCAAAATAAGCATAGGCACTGATCTAATTCCATAATAAACGTTTACCAATGAAACGTACCCAATACCCTTTTTTCCACAATTTTATAACCACAGCTTACAGCTCTCCCCCCCCCCCCCCCCCCCCGAAAGCGCTTTCAACGGTGGATCGCGGTAACAAGTGAGTTTGAAACATATTCATTTTGGTTATATATACATAAGTTTACAAAATATACGGCTTACTTGACTTATCCCTGTCTCAAGTCAACCATGTGAAAAATTCCCTGGGTCGATTGCTTGATCTGTGCTTTGTAACGGATCCGACCATTGCGTTGTTAACCCGAGTCCCTCCGCTCACTATACCTGAAGACGCCTACCATTCTACACTTGA
The DNA here is from genome assembly GCA_963969585.1 of Drosophila helvetica. Classification (NCBI taxonomy): domain Eukaryota; kingdom Metazoa; phylum Arthropoda; class Insecta; order Diptera; family Drosophilidae; genus Drosophila; species Drosophila helvetica. The sequence continues at coordinate 48,322,759 of OZ018402.1, forward strand.
AGTGTCGCTCGATATAGGACCAACCGCATTGGATCGGTTGGGTAGGCTACCTCAATGTGTCCGCTGCTTTCGTCAAGCCGAGTTTGCGAAGCTTAATAACATCATTAGGGATTTTGATTGGTCCGCTTTGTATTTGTGCACTGATGTTACGATATGCACAAACATTTTCTACGATGCACTTGACTCACTTTTTGAGTCTTGTGTCCCACTTTCCTGTCCTATTAGATCTGGGAAGCCCCCTTGATTTACCAAAGAGTTATCCAGTCCAAAAAACTTAAAATCAAGACTTTACAAAAAATTTCAAGAAGTTGGCGTAAAACGTCCACTCATCCATCCTCGCTATCATTTCTTAATACGTCGGCAAATACTCTGTAAACCACTCTCTTCTAGCACAAAAACTTGACCTTGTAGGGTTTCCACCCAATCTCTTGAGATGGATTTCTAGCTACCTTTGTTCCAGATCCCAAAGAGTCCTCTTCAAAAACTCCCTATCTTCACCAGTTATGGTTACTTCGGGCGTACCACAGGGAAGCCATCTAGGCCGCCTACTCTTTACACTCTTTATTAATGACCTGCCTTCGGTATTAACATACTCTCGAGTACTTATGTATGCGGATGATGTTAAGCTGTGTTTCCAGTTCAAGCTTATCTCACTCCAGGTTGCAATCCGATCTTATTAGCTTTCAGTCATGGTGTTGTGCAAATTTGTTATACCTTAATGCTTCGAAATGTAAAGTAATGACATTTCATCGCTCCAGCGCCTTTCTGGCTCTTTACACACTAGGCGGGGGTTCTCTCGAGAGAATTACCCTAGTTGCTGATCTTGGTGTTCTTTTAGATCCCAAGTTACAGTTTTCTGAACACATTTCTACCATGGTAAATAAGGCCATGGGCGTGCTTGGGTTTATAAAGAGGTGGTCAAAGGAATTTGACGACCCCTATATAACAAAGACTCTCTATGTATCGCTTGTTCGTCCGATTTTAGAATATGGTTCTTGTGTATGGTGCCCTCAGTACAAAGTACACCAGGACCGTATAGAATCAGTACAGAAAAACTTTTCAATTTTCGCTCTACGCGGCCTCAACTGGGATGCAAATGTGAGACTGCCGTCTTACTCTAGTAGATCGCTTTTAATAAACCTTCCATCTTTAGTTAACCGTAGAAAAATGCTTGGTGTGATTTTTGTGCACAACTTGATCAAGGGTGACGTAGATAGCCCTGACTTGTTGAGCCGCATAAACTTCACGATTCCTATTAGAATTACTAGAAATGATATACCTCTGTTCCTTCCGATTTGTAGATCGAATTATTCCTTGCATGAACCTTGTAGAGTTTTATGCTCGGATTATAATTCCCTCTACCATATTATGTCGGCAACTAATGTCCTTCCTCTTCTTAAATTACTAATACTCACATACCTTTCTCGTAGTTAGTAATTGTAGTTGTGGAGTACGATAGTTTTAATGCATGATTAATTCCTTTAGTAAGATTAGTTATAATTTTCCTCGAATACTAGTCTAACATCTATCTTTCCTGCATGATCGCGATCGGTTCGGTTAACGAGTCGCGCGTTTTGCGGCAGCGCCTCTCCGTCGGTTGGGTGGGAGGAGGGCTGCGTCTTCGGCCTGGGATTAGCGCGTAACAGCATTCGGCTGGTGTCCCATGGGCCACTTGATGGTGCAGTCATTGCACGTCAACGTCCAAACAAAAAAAAACATCGGCTAAATATCGCATAGAAACGTGGGGCTTAGGAACATCCAAAATGGATGGTGGCACTAACTGGAAAATTTCTTAACGGCAAAACCTTTCGGACCATCCCTGAAATGGAAGGTGGGAATAGGCTATAAATGTAGTAAATCTATATATAGACATCGGTAGAGAATATCTGTCAAATGAGATGCGAGATTAATGTGTTCAAAAAAGGACTAGTTATCATTTGAAAGTTCCACATACGCCCCAATTAAATGGTGTATCCGAACGAATGATAAGAACAATTACTGAAAAAACCAGATTCATGATAAATGGAGAAATATTGGCAAAACGTTTCTGGGGAGAAGTATTATTAACATCTACTTATCTTTTTAATAGAAGTCCAACTAATGCGTTGTATGAAAACAAGAAAATTCCATTTGAAATGTGGCATAATATAAAACCAATTTTGAAATGTTTAAAGGTGTTCGGTTCTATAGTACATAACAAAACGAGAAAAATAATATTTGATGACAAATCAGGTTAGGGTATCCTTGTTGGTTATGTACCAAATGATTATCAGTTATGGGCTATGGCAGCAAAGAAATTTATAGTTACAATGTTTATGCTACGAATTTCATGAATTCTAGAATACGTGAAATTAAAGTAGCCCCTGTTTATTCGACAGAGACGAATACATGAAATCATATCAGCAGAGTTGCCAGACGTGTAATTTGGCAACCATTTTGAAGTAAAATCTTCCTCCTTCAACAGCGCAAGAAGCTCAGTCAACTCGGCATCAGTCAAAAGGGATATTTTTGATTCCACACACATTTTCTATTAATCTTCTTGTTTCGTCGTCACTTATTTACTTTTTTTGCCCGGCGTTGCCACCTAATTTGTAAACCAGGTTTCAGCTTTCGTGTGTTAACGAATACATGAAATGGTATTTGTGCACACACTTTTTTCCCTATTGCATTAAATGATTTCATGAAAGGGGAGGGGGGAGGTTAAGGTTAAGGTTAAGGGGAGGTTAAGGGGAGGTTACCTTTCTAAGGCACAAAAATGGACTGCTTTTCAATATAAAATAAAGTATTCTGCAAGAACTTTTAAGCAGACTTTGTTGGATATTTAACGAAATAATTTATTACTACTATTATTTTTGTTCAATATGGCGGCTCCAGCTCCCGTCAAAGAAGTCTCTCCCGACACGAGATGACCCCACGCGGTACCTTCTACAGCCTCCTAATGTCATCCAAAATTTAAAAACCAAACCAATTCTCAAAAAATATGATATTTGCAAGGCAATGACGTCTTCCTATTCTTGAAAAACAAATTTTAAACTAATTGGGGCCCATTCAAAATAAAAGTTCGTTTTTTTGCGCTTTAACGTAAAAAAAAAATATTTTTAAAAATATTTTTGAAAAAAACGCTCCGTAAGGAGCAATAAGCTCATTTAGCAATAAGCTTTCATTAGAGTAGTGAAACATTGAAATCGGTTGATTCCTCGACGCTGTAGAAGCTACCGCGCGTCGGAAGAAGTTGTTTCGTGAACAACAACAAGTTTTATGTAGTACAAAAATCGTACTGTAAAACACTAAACTGTTCCACCAAATCGAGTATACATCGAGAACTACATGTGATATTGAAATATCCCACGTATTCTTCATAGAATAGGGATACTAATTAGGCAAACAAACAATATTAGTTTTTTTTTCTGCTCTGGCGGTAATGAATTAAAAGGAAAAAATTACCAGTTTAAATGGGATCAGCTAATTAAAGAACAGTTGATGCTCATATTATAAATGAAACTTGGACCCTAGTTGAAATACCCAAAAACAAGAAAATTATTGATTGGAGATGGGTTTTTACAATAACCGGTACACGGTGCTCAGGCAGTATATATGTATGTGAGCTTACGGTATACGTAATTTATTACATGTTCGCAAAAGGGACAAATTAAATTTTAGCAAAAAAAAAACAAAAAAAATTAAGTCTAACACTTTCCATTTTTGTTTGCATTTGTTATTTACATTTGTCTTCTCTACATTTCCACATCTACATATCTTTTTACTACGCCTCAAGGAAATGTGTGGAATGAGAAAACGCTTGGAAGGCGTTGCGTGGCCACTGAAATTTCATTTGTTCTTTCTGGCTATAATAATGATCTAACCTGATCCGGATTCAACATTCTGATAGATATGGTAATTTTCTATGATTCTGCGTTTTTGGTTTTCCCGTATCTTCAAAATTGTAGATTTTCGTCCTTTGTGGGGCGGAAGGGGGCGTGGCAAAATTTTTAAACACACTTGTACTGAAGGAGGAGCACAGGAGCATGGATAGAAAGTTTGGTTGCTCTAGCTCTTATGGTCTCTGAGATCTAGGCGCTCATCTGGACGAATGGGCACAGCACCCACCCCGGTGTGTGAGAGAGAGCCAGAGGGAACGATGCATTTCGAAATAGTTTTCTTCATTGTGGCTATATTTATGATTCGATCTGATCCAGATTCAACACTCAGATAGATATTGTCACTCTCTACGATTCTGCGTTTTTAGTTTTCTCGTACCTTTAAAATTGTGCATGCCACAGATTTTCGTCCTTTAAGTGGGCGGAAGGGGGCGGGGCGAAATGTGCAAATATAGGAGGAGTCTGGATACAAAATTGTGTTCCTCTAGCTTTTACAGTCTCTGAGCTATAGGCGCTAATGAAGACGGACGGACGGACAGACGGACAGACGGACGGACAGACAGACATAGCTATATCGACTCGGCTATTGATGCTGATCAAGAATATATATACTTTATGGTGTCGGAAACGCTTCCTTCTGGGTGTTACACACATCCATTTTTTCAACAAATCTAATATACCCCTTTACTCTTCGAGTACCGGGTATAATAATAAAGAATTATGAAATGCCTTAAAAGAGTCTTTAGATATTTTAAATTAGCAATCTTAAGTTAACTTTTGCAAAAAGTTTAAGTCATAAAAATATTTTAACTGGATATGTTTATTCAGATTGGGCTGGAAATGAAAATGATAAAAAGAGTACAACTAGTTATTTCAAATTTTTGATTCATGCCTTATTTGCTGGAATACAAGAAAGTAAAATTCACTTGCAGCTTCGTCCACTGAGGCTGAGTATTTGGCATTGTTTGAGGCTACGAGAGAAGCTAAAGTCTTTGGCTGAAAGTATCAAAATAAAATTATATGAACCAATAAATATTTTTGAAGACAACCAAGGTTGTATAAGTATTGCTAATAATCCTACATGCCAAATAAGAACAAAACATATTAATATTAAATATCATGTCTCAAAAGAGAAAATTGAACAAAAACTAATTTGTGTTAAGTATATTTCCAAAGATAAACATTTGGCGGATATTTTGACGAAGTCATTACCTAGTCCTTGATTCATCGATTGAAATCAACTGGCACTGATTAAATGTGCTGAAATATTTTGATTTATTTTTTTATCTCAACATACTAATGTATAGTATAACTTTTGATTTATATGAATTTTTCTTTTTTATCTTGTCAAAGAAGATTATGTATAATTTTTAAATTCATGAAATTTAAGTAATATGGTCTAGTTGGGTTTTTCTGGGTTTTCCTCAACCCTTTGCAGCAAATGTTGGACTATAATTTGTAACTCCCCAGACTGCTCGGCTTGCTGCTATATAATCAAGATTGTATTTATATTTTTTATTATTGTTGGAAGCTGCCGAGCTTTTTCGGCAACTCTGCGTCCAATTTACGAAATAAAGTTTTTTCTCCGTTTTTGTTTTATTTATAGTTTTTGTTTTTATATATATATATTTGAGGGCGTGCCCGTGAGTTCGAGATGGTTTAACTTATGTACAAATTTGTATTTATGTAAGCGAAAAAAAAGGGGCCGTTATGACGAGGTGTATGATACCCGATGCTGCGTTCGACGACGACTTAAATAGAGTGGGGGTGGGTTCCGCGACGCACGGCAATTTAAGCAGTACATACACGGACCATGAGCGTGTGTGTGCGTAAGCACCGAGAGCGGGAATGTAGATTGCGCTCTTAAGAGCTAATGACGGCTGCTGCTCCGAACATACTCCCTCCCGTTGAAAGACCTGGGCTTTTAACAGGATCCTTAACGGAAAGGACGCACAGCTTGTTGACAGCTCGACGAATGGTTCTGGATGGTTTCCGCAGGATGGCAACTCGCACAGCCCCATCAGCTCCAGCGATGACCTCGATTATCCGTGCTAAGGGCCACTTCAATGGTGGCAAGTTTTCGTCCTTGATGCAGACGACGTCGTTGACCTGGATCGATGGTTGTGGTGTGCGCCATTTGGCACGTTGTTGGAGCAGGGTCAAATATTCCTCACTGCAACGCTTCCAAAAGATCTGCTGGGCACAGGTGACTTGTTGCCAACGATCGAGTCGATTAAAGTTGAGATTCGTAACGTCTGGCTCGGGAAAATCCATCAGCGGACGGCCAATTAGAAAGTGTCCTGGTGTAAGGATGCCAAGATCATCAGGGTTTTCTGAAATCGAAACAAGAGGACGAGAATTCATTATAGCCTGGATTTGGCAGACCAATGTCCGCAGCTCATCGAAGCCAAAGAGTGACGATCCCACGGAGCGATAAAAGTGATGTTTGGCCATCTTCACTGCTGCCTCCCACAAGTCCCCGAAATGAGACGAGCGGGGCGGTCTGAATTTCCAATCGGAGTCGTTGTGGATGCAATGATTATGAACTTCAGCACGATGCTTCTCGCTCATAAATAGCCGCCGAAGGTCCTCTAACTCGTTCCTTGACTAACTCTCGCTCATAAATAGCCGCCGGCACTAACCACAGTCTTTAGGCCGCCAGAACTGCAAGCGAATTGCTCCAAGTAAGGACTGCGGGCCAGCATGGTGATGATTTCGATGAAAGTGAGCGATGATAGCGAACGTCAGTGGGTGATCCCTGCGCAGAATGATTGGGTGGCGTGCATCGAATCAAACAGTTGAGTGCCGCAGGCGGCCGAGAGAGATACGATACTACTGGACGAATCCAGTCCCGCCATAATATGCATTGGAGCATGGTGTCAGGTATTGAGACACGCACGCACATATACATTTTACCGATATCACCTGTAAGAGCAATGAAAAATGTACGAAAACGGATGAGTGTATGAAATAGCTTGGCTTGAATGGTGGGACCTGACATAAGCAGATCATTTAACGAAAGACCAGATGTGTCAGCAGAGCCGTCGAGTACGACCCTCAGCTTTGTGGTGGAGCTGTCCTCTTTGATGACACAATGATGTGGCAAGAAATATTTGCATTTGTGACTTTCTTCGCTGGGTACTAGAGACATGTGATCAAGGGACAGGTACTCCTTCATAAATGCCGAGTATTGTGCATGAAGAGCTGGATTGCGCACGAACTTGCGCTACAAGTTTTCCAAGCGCCGCTTTGCTTGGAAGTAGGAATCGCCCAAGGACTCCAAACTTCGCTTCATAGGCAAGCGGACTGAATATTCCCCTGAGGACAAAAGAGTGTGATTGTTGACGAAATGTTCCTCGCAGTGAAGCTCCTCCTTTGTGGCCCTAGCGATCGGCTCAAAGATGTGCTCCACTTCCAAAATTGACGAACCAAGTCATCGAGCAGAGTGCTGTGATTGGTGTCATCCGAAGACTGGGTTGCGATAAACGACGAGAGAGTGGGGGCCGAGTGCCCGCCACCAGACAGAATCCATCCGAAATGTGTTTTCTCCAGCAAAGGTAATCCAGGCGCCAGCTGAATTTGTCCCACGCACAGCAGCTCGAAGAAAAGTCCAGCTCCGATGAGCAGATCAATCCGCTGCGGCTGGTGGAACGAAGGGTCAGCAAGCCGGATATGGGACGGTATACGCCAATTAGCTGTGCTAATCGACGCGCGAGGTTGATGATCCGTAATCTTCTGGGCAACGACGGCAGTGATGCTAGTGGTGAACTCTGAAATCCGAGACTTCAGAACGAGATCCACCGAGATACCTTCAGTTGAGAAGTTAGCATCGCCGATGCCAGAGACTGCGGCGAGCAATTTGGTTTTGGGAAGTTGTAGCTGGTTAGCTAGACGACTGGTTACGAAATGCAATTGAGATCCAGAATCAAAAGTGCGCGACAAGGCACAAAAACTCCAGTGCTGTTTTTGACGAGAACGTCGAAAGTGGCTAATAGCACAGCATCAGACGGACTTTGGGATATGAGGGCTTGCGGCAAGGAGGGCGAGAATGCAACCATGGCGGTTTGACTTAGTTGGGCTTGTGAGGCTTTACTGGGAGAAGCAGATTGGGCTGTTTCTGATCGACGAACGAAATGCAAAAGTGAGTGGTGCATCAATCGGCAAGTACGGCAGGGACCAAATTTGCAATCCTTCACGCGATGGCCCTTTCGTAGGCAATTGCCGCATAAACCTAGCCTCTTTGATTCCTTGTGGCGCTCATCCGGCGATAAGCCTTTAAAACGATGAAGCTGCTTCCCATTTGGCTTGAGTCGACTTGTCCAAGTTACGCCAGACTGCATGAACGATTATATCATCTGCAATCTCGTCCTTAGTTCCCAGCGATTCTAACGCGCGAAAATGTGAGGTGACGATGTCCACGAATGCCCTCAACTTGGAAGGTGATGAGTCAATGCGCTTCAGCCCAAATACCTCTCTTATGTGTGCCTGTAGAAAAAGACGCTTGTTATAAAATAGAATTTCTAACGCCTTGTTATAGTTAGCCTCGATCATCTCCAACGAACTGATGGCCAGCAATGCCACTCCACTCAAACAGGACCGCAAATGCTGTAGCTTCTCGATAGAAGTCAGCTCTGCTTCACTATCAATGACCGCTGTGAACATGGAGTATAAGCTTCTCCACTCCGAGTACTCTCCACTGAACTTGTGTAGCTGCAGTTGGGGCTGGCGCGATCGATTGAGCATGTACATTAAGGATTGGGAAACATTTGGATTCACTCGAAACGTGGAGCAATGCGAGAGCTGAGAACGCCTCCCTAACTCACGCTGCAGAACAGTCCTCAACGATAGTATCGAAGACTCGAATTTCCCAGGTATTTCACTAGACATGGATTCAAAATCTACTTCCTACAAGTTGGTGTGTGCCACCGCAAAGCTAGATTTCAGCTCCGTCAGCGATTCCAACAGTGCTTGAAGATCATACTCATCCATTTGGCGCAGCCTTTCACTATCGATCTCTGTGCGTATGACTTCTAGCCGATCGAAAATGGCCCGAACCTTCAGCCTCATGAAGGAAATCCGAGATGCAGATGATTGGGTGCTAGCTGCGTTCACACAAAAACTTTTGGCAGATGGAGCAGCGCCAACGGCCACAGAATCACTATCGTGGCCCATAGCAAATGATCCAATTCTTCTGCTAATTTTCTTCTTGCCCATGGTTTTGACTATAGTCAGTTGACGCGGAGTGTGTTAGTTGATCACTATGTGCACCGGCAAGCAACGAAACGAAGCGACGAAAGCGAGAGCGAAACAATGTAGGTGTATGTATATGCACTGTACCGTCACGGTAGGCAAAGCGACGACCGATACTGCGGCGAAGCAACGACCAAAAACCAAGAGCTACACAGAAGAGAATGATTTCGAATTCGAAAGAGTTTTCTAGGTATGCAGCCGCTCACGAGCGCGGGCTGAAGCAAACGTCGAAAGAGGAGACGACGAAAGTTAACGGATTTCGTTTAGAACTCTATGCAGCCGGTCTCGACAATGCGTTGCGCAGGCTGAAACAGACGGCGAAAGAAAACACGAAAACCAATAGCGGCCCGCTAGAACTGTCACGGTCGGCCACAGCGACTTTTGGTTAGCTACTTTTTCGACGAATGTTGGGTTAAATCTTTGGCACAGATTTAACTCAATGTTTTGAACACTTTTTCACTCAAAGGTCACGGGGATCACGTCGGGATCAATGTTGGAAGCCGAGCTTTTTCGGCAACTCAGACTCCAATTTACGAAATAAAGTTTTTTCTCCGTTTTTGTTTTATTTATAGTTTTTGTTTTTATATATATATATTTGAGGGCGTGCCCGTGAGCACGAGATGGCTTAAATTATGTACAATTTGTATTTATGTAAGCGAGAAAAAGGGGCCGGTTTGACGAGGTGTATGATACGGGATGCTGCGTTCGACGACAACTTATACAGAGTGGGGGTGGGTTCCATGAGCGTGGACGAAAAGCGTGTGTGTGCGTAGGCACCGAGAGCGCGAGTGTAGATCGCGCTCTTAAGAGCTAATGACGGCTGCTGCTCCGAACAATTATTTTTGTATAAATATTATATATTTGTATCTTTTGAGGAAATGTCAGGAAATGTTTTGATTGGATTGTATTTCCAAAGAGAAATAAATTTTACCTTGCCAGGTTTTCCGATTGAAACTTTAATGTATAGCAATGCTGCTATACGTAATACAATGAACCGATATCAACGAAGCGAATATCTTTGTAAACGATTGCGAATACGTGTACATCATCTAAGTTTTAATTTTCCAATAGCAGGCATTAGTCAGGGAAATAACCAAATAACTCAATCGATTCTCTCGTCGATGGAGAATAATTTCTCGAGTTTGGAACTGATTTCCGACTATGACAATGTTCTTTCGTAAAAACATTCTCCTGACAACTACGAATAAGGGAAAAAAATTGGAGTCAAATCGACTCATCCGTTCTTAAGTGATGACGACACATATATTTTTTTTTTAATTTTTATTTATATATACTAAATGACCCGGCGAACTTTGCACCAGCCAACAGTCAATGAATGTCGTGTTACAGATTATATATATTGTGTTTAATTCTCTTTATTGAAGCACCTTATGATATTGAATAGGTTAGGCCGACCATAATAACGAACATAGGTCATTTCATTTTGCACATCATGCATGTGATGCGGGTTTCCTATATATGTCGCCGGTAAAATAGTCTGTTGAGCTACTGAGATTCTTCAGCAGCGAAATTGCCGAATTGTTTAATTAAAACACAATTGGTTGGAATTGAATATATATGCGTGAAGTTTGATTTATTGGCCATGCAAGGCGATTGTGGTGATTTGATGCCAGAGCTCTTATAATAGTTATTACAATCGGCCTGTGTTTATAACGGCGAGATTGATCATTTATGTATAAAATAGGTGGCAGCCAGGTCACTGTGCAAACCAACAAACAAAACATTTATTTACGACGACGATCGATTTGACTTCCGCTCAGACGATGAGCCTCCCTCACAGCTCTTGTGGGACGATGAACGAGACGAGAAAGGGCTATGCAGCCATTGAGAGCGTAGAGCAGAAGAAAGCAAAAATGCGTTAAGTTCGCTTTATGCTACCATGGGTCGGTGCTAACATACTCTCCCCATACTCTCTTCGACATCTTCTTTGGCAGCATGCACAGTTTCGCGATGGCCTTTGTGGTGACCCCAATAGTCGTTTTTCGTCTATCAGCTTTGTCACCTTCCCCAATGGCCAGTTGAGGGGAGGCAGGTTCTTCACGAGGACTACATCGCCGACGCTGAGACCAGGCTACTTAGTTCCCCACTTAGCCCACTCCTGAGGAAGGGTCCAGCGGGACCCTCTCTCCAGCGGAACCAGAACGTCTGCTGCAGAAAGTTGTCTTGCTGCCAGCGATCGAAACGATTGAAGCTTAATCCGGTCACATCTGGCTCTGCAAACATACGGATTGTTGCCTTACCCAAGAAATGCACAGGTGTTAGCACGTCTAAGTAGTCGGAATGCTCTGAAATGGGAAGTAATGGTCTCGAGTTCACTATAGCAGTTATATGGCACACGAGGGTTCTCAGGTCATCGAAGCAAAGCACGGAGCTGGAAGCGGCCTCCCACTGCAGCCTCCAAGAGCCCCAAAGTGGGGAGTGCGAGGGGGAATGAAGCGCCTGAACTGTTTTTTGATGCTTTTCGGAGAAGAACAGCTTCTTCAGCTCTGCCAACTCGTTCTTAGCTCCCACAAAGTTGGTTGCGCTATCAGACCAAATCTCCTTTGGCCAACCGCGAGTAAAAATGAATCGCTTGAGTGCGCTAATGAACTAAATCCTGCACAAAACAAATGAATAGGTAAATGTAGCATTTGATGGGAGAAATGGTCCGCACCTCACTCTTGTAAAATAACGTGCCAGGCGTAAGACGCATTCACACGCACCTTTGGTAGTTCAGCCATGGTATGCTGACCTCATGGAAATGCACAATTACGGCCGATGTGATGGATGCAAATGATGAATTGCCAACCGCCCACCGACGCGTAATAATCCATGCTTTGTACTTTGTACGCTGTAGAAATTTGAAGAAGTATGCAAAAGTGCGCTGAAGGAATTGTTAAATTTCCAGCCGTCGGATAGGTCTACGAATGAACAAACTGCAATGCGGACTCTTTTGCCAAGCTCCAGTGTCGGCAGGGCTTGTGTAGATGAAGGTGGCCACATCGGTTTTTCATCCTAAGAAAGAGTGGCTCTAAAACGCTGAGGGGTAGACGAATTCTCGCAGAAAGTGAAACTCTGACAGACTCTCATGCCATTGGAGCCGCTCCTTCCATACCAGCTGAAAAAAAAATCGTTCCCTTTGAAATGACCGGCAAAATCAGTCCTAGGGGATCAAAAACGAGCGCTAGTTGACAACATAGAGCGCTTTATCGGCTTTAACGTCATCTGTGTGGGTACTACTGAAAAAAGGATGCAGGCTCCCAAACCAATCCAAGGGCCAAGTCGGTGCTATCGTCGAAAGTCAGCAGCGTTTTCCTAGCCAATTGGGAATGACGATGTTTCTTCTTCGGCCAATTGGAGCATCGCACGAATTGCAAGATAGGAAGCTGGCTTTGTCTTTACATTTTCATGAGGCGAATCTCTCCATGAGATGCACTGAAGGTAATTATCCGGGTCAGGTCCCCGGACAAACCTGTACATGTTGCAAATGTCGCCAGTCAGAGCAATTGGGAACGTACGGAACCGAAGAAATGTATGTTAAAGCTTTGGTTGGATAGTAGACCCAGCCATTAGAACCTCGCTTAGAGAAACTCCATTGATGTTGTGGCAGATCCATCGAACACAACCCGCAGTTTGGTAGTTGTGCTTTCGTCCTTAAGCACGCGATGATGTGGCAATAAATATCGACAGTGACTGTAAAGTTCATACTCCAACAACGACACGTGATTAAGCTCCTGGTTCTCCCTGGTGAAAGAGGAGTAGATGAAACATGTGTACAGTAGGTTGTTGGTTGACAGGATGAAGTTTTTGTGCTGATAACGAAACCAATATATGCATTTTTGTAGTAGCTGTGGGCGTATTAAAAAAAAGTTGCAATAAAAAAACACTAAAGTAATTTTTTATTGTTTTCGAATTTCGGTATATGGGTATTACAATTTTTTTGAAAAATGTGAGATTTTCATTTTTTTGCAGGGTTGTCAATGTACTTTCTGATTTATCTTCTTATTTAAACAAAATGTATGCATAGCATCATTTTATGGTCTCTTGAATATATTATGGCTATTTCCAAGTATTGGCACTATCATAAAGCACCATGTTTTTGCGTATTTGGTCGAGAAACTGCGAAATATAACTGTCTATGTTAACGTGACATTTCTTAACACTGTTATTATGAATTTTACGGTAAGTTAACACCGGCAAAATCATTTAATTAAATATAATCAAATTTAATTTCAATTCATTTTGAAGAATTTTGAAGTTCTTATGCATGCATGTATGTGCGTTTGTACGTAAATTTGTGCAAAAAAGACAAGACATTTTGATACAATTTCTTGAATAGCGAATTGCGGTATAGGGGTCATTTTGCAATTGAACAGGTTGGATACATATAACCAAAAATTGTATTGTCTATTATCATATCAATATTTTACTGGATCATTTCAAAACCATAACAATTGTATACCTAATATCAAATGTTTTACATTGTATATTAAAGAATTATATTATTATTACTAATTAAATGAATAATACAATTTTATTATCCAAATGTCAATCGCCAACGAATTGTTTTTCCCCCCACCCTAACTCCCAGCAAATACATTTCTGTCTTGTTTACGTCTCGTCAAAATTCGGCAGCTCGGCACAAATACGCACACATAAGTGCTTCCAGCTCTGTGTGTACTCACACATGCAAACTCATTCTCTCTTATCTTATTCGTGCGAGCGAGTCAGCGCGTACTCGAGCATTCACAGAAATAAGCGCTGCTCATGATATGAAATTTTATGAGCGTTCGGCATTTTACTATTTATATTGTCTTAGATAAGACTCTGTAGTGTGATAAAAATGTTATAAATTAACTCTACTGATAACATATGCACGTATGTATGTATGTATGTACAGATTACTTTAATAAGTACTTTGGGTATAATAAAAAAACATACTAGCTTTAACTTTACTCACGTATACTTGAAGTTTGTGAGAACTTCTTTAAATTATCTTGTGTACGTCTTAAGGAATTCTTAACGTCATGGGAGAGTGATCACGATCAATGCCTGCAACGTGGTGTGAGCTTAGAGTCAGTAGAGCGAAATTATACAATTTAAATACGCTTGAAGCGGGTATGATGAGTTTGACGAGATACTTGCAATGCACAGATCCATTTATCGGATATTGTTCATCGGCATAAATAGCCGTGCCGATACAGTCACTTCAATTTTATATTTTATAATTCCAAAATTGGTATTCCTTTTTATTTTTCTTATTTTTTTTTTCGATTCGGAAAAAAATTATTAGCGGACTGATAATTGAAATCTTTATTAATAATTATGTAGTAGTTAATAATAAAAGTTTTATATGCGTAAAGAAGTTGTTACAGAAGGTCTTCACAATATAGATGGACCTAGCTCAAGACCTGAGAATAATTAGTATGAATCAGTGGAGAAAGAACCAGTAAGCAAGCTGACTTCGATATACCGAATAATCTAAATCTAATAACCGAGCTTTTATGTTGCTAGAACTACCCTTTCCAACGATCTATATTTTATTAGTATGGGAGGTGTTAGGTGTTTCGATTTTGATAAAATCTTCGATATATTAAACGAGGAGAAATGTTGTCACGGCCTTTGCCACGGCACTACTTTATACCCGGTACTCAGCATTTCCATTTTTGTTTACATTTGTTTTTTACATCGGTCTTCTCTAAATTTCTTAATCTACGGCTTTACTACGACTCGTGGAAACGTGTGCGAGAGAGAGAGGGAATGAATAAGCTCGTGGAAGGCGTTCCGTAGCCACTGAAAATCTATTTGTTCCTTCTGGCTTTAATAATGATTCGAACGGATCCAATCTGGTAATCGGCAATCTGGTAGATACGGTTATTTTCCATGATTCTGCGTTTTTGGTGTTCTCGTATCTTAAAAATTGTGGATTCCAAAGATTTTCGTCTTTTTTGAGGGCGGAAGGCGGCGTGGAAAAATTTCGAAATACTCTTGTGTTGAAGTGATATCACAGAAGCTTGGACAGAAAATTTGGTTGCTCTAGCTCTTATAGTCTCTGAGATCTAGGCGTCAAAAAATACGGACGGGCAAAGCAAACGGGATGGCGTGTGAGAGGGAGCGAGAGAGAACGATGAATTTCAAAATTTTGTTCTTCATTGTGTCTATATTAATGATCCGATCTAATCCAGATTCAACACTCTGAAAAATATGGGCATTCTTTACGATTCTGCGTTTTTAATTTTTTTCTCGTATCTTCAAAATGTGCATGCCACCGATTATCGTCCTTTGTGTGAGCGGAAGAGGGCGGCGCGAAATTTTGAAATACACTTGTAACAGTGTTGTATCACAGGAGTATGGAGTCTGGATACAAAATTTGGTTACTCTAGCTATTATAGTATCTGACTATAAGCGCTAATGAAGACGGACGGACGGACAGATGGAAGGACAAACAGGCATAGCTTTATCGACTCGGCTGTTGATGCTGATTAAGAATATATTTACTTATTTATCACATATCTTATATATCCCTATACTCTTCTCATATAATTTAGAAGGTTTTGACTTCTGCTTGCTGTAAAAAAAAACGCATCCTGGTAGCTGATAGAAAATCATACAATCTCAACAGATGCAAACACAGTAGTTTCACAAAGTTAAAGATAAAGACAAGAAATGAAATAGAAAGATTTCCTATGGACAATACATAATACCTTCTGGGGCTTATATGTTACACATACTAAAAACTTTAGCAACATGGTTAGTTACTCAATATTATAACACATGTACGTACTTTTTGTCTTAATTTTAAATTAATTAAATGATAATCAAGTAATTAAAACAAGTAAAATGTTACTTACATCGTTGTTTTCAATATGTTTTAACGTATCTAATTTATCGGTTCGAACTGTTCCTTGAATCGGATAAAATAATGATCCCTCCTTGATATCAGTTATTGAATATACGGTTACTCCTGATCCATTAAAGGATGTCAATGATGTTGTAACTAGTGCAAACTCTTTTGGTATAAGAACGCAGGCTTCCATTTCTTTAAATATTACATTTTTTTTATGATGAAATTTATATTGTTTTGTTGTCCGCATATGCTTGACAAATGTAAAAATAAAGCGAGCACTTTAAAAGTTAATAAATTACAACTTCTTCAATTTTTTGCGGAACTTTATGAACACATTTCATTCAATGCTCAACAACTACTGCATGGTCAGGATGGCTTGTATTAACCATGACCTTCTAAAAGGCAGACTGCAAACACCTGCAATACTGATACCATTCAAACAACAGAAAGACATTCACACATACATATGTATGTAAGCATACGAAGTTGCCTTCAAACAAGCCAACAGCAGCATAACTAAGAGCTGGGCTCATTTAACTCAATGCTCCACTACAGTACCAAAACAAGATCACCATTATTATACAATGCTATGGCTATCAATTGAGCTCAGACATACTCGTCTCGCATACGCTCTTATACTTGCGTTCATACTCAAGCAATACAAGTACACACACGAACATTTGCACCTGACTATTGCTATGCTGACTATGCTTCGGCAGGCGGGCTACACGCACACAAATGCATTCGTGTCTTAACACAAACTAATATAGAATAGTTGCTCAGTTTCGACTTGGTGTATGTATTGTAAATTCAGGTATTATCTCAACCTGTTGCTAAAAAGTCTTCCGCACATTTAATTAGCGTTGCATAGAGTATGCATGTGTGTATATACATACTAACGTACATATGTATGTAGTTCTATAGTTTTTATATTATATATATCCTATAATGCGTAATATATGTATATATTGGTATATAGATATATACTAGCACCTTTTAATATGTTGCTATATAAATACATATATCAATTAGTATCAGTATTTATTAAGAAATTAAGGCATTTTGTTAGATTTGTTGGAACATTTTAAATTATTGTAAGTATCATAGTACATAAATGGCATCTCTTTGGCTTATTACCTCTTGTCAAATTCTTTTCACATTTCGACCACGCAACACAGGTGAATTGTTTCGATTTTACACCTTTACCCCCATTCATAAATATTCACCATATAGCCACGCTCAAAACAAGTTTTTGCGAAGTTTGAGTAAAGTTTGAGTACCAGTAACACTGGTATGATTGGAATATTATCATCTCTATAATTGCAGTGAGTGAGTGCTTCTCATTTAGGCTCCGCCTTAAAAGCAGTGTTTGTATTCCTTCTGGCAGAGCCGTTCAAGTTTTGAAGATCTTACTTTTATCAAACTTTTCAAAATGAAATCAACAGATTCTTCTTACGCTTCTAAAAGCATTAGATGTCGTCAAAGCGAAAGCAAAAAACTTAAAGTGACGAAGCCGCATCAGAAAGTAATTCGTCAAAAAGAATAGCTACCAATAAGTTTTCGTTTTCCTTCTTTGCTTTTATTTCCACATTCATCTGAATCTTAAGTCCGAAGCAACGACAAGCAAAAAAACGAAAAGTGACGCCAGCCACAGTAGCAGCCTCATTTAATTTAAACATATTTCATATTACAATCGAAAACCTGTTAATCAGTCAGTATAACTACGTACTACGTATAGGTGACTCATACAATATATTTTATACATAAGCGGCGAATCTAGAATATATGCAAATATTTTCTTGGTGAATGGTTTAAAAAAATATAAATTTTTTATTTGTTATTCACTATGTTACAGTTCACTGTTCTTATTCGATTTCAAAAACGGACTGGCGACCAAGGGTCGGCTCCTAATAAACAAACCTCTGATTAAGAGAAGCAAGATCTGCTTAAGAGATTGGCTCAAGAGAGTCGGAGAATAGGATGATGAGAATTTGGTCTCAATTGTGAAATTTGAATAAACCTAACAAATATCGGGCGGCCAACGGCGCAATTGGAACTTAATGGAAAGTGTGAAGTTATATGACGTCTTACTGGAGTGGGAAAGTTCATTAGGAATTGGGGACCTAATGGAACCTAATGGAAGAACTGTGTAAGGAGTTTCCAACTAAAAGTTGTTTATAAATCGGGTAAGAAGGCTTGGGTAGCGGGCTGGTTAACTCCCCCCATTCTAAATTGGATGGTCCTGATTCATCGGAATGGGTAATGAATTAATGGGTAATGATGGGTAAATTGAATTAAGATGATTGGTCAATTGGACTCTAATTTCATCTTCAACGGAATTTTCATTTTCGGACATATTATTTTCGAGGTTTATTTCAAAACTAATTTTCCGTGGTTTGCATATTAGATATTTTCTAAATTTGATCAAAATCCTGATAATTAAATATATAATAGAACATGTTATCAATATTAACGTAATCGGAATTTGAGTTTGTTTAATTTGAATAAATGGATTTAATATGTTGATATTATCAAATGCAAGTTCCGAATCATTCGACATAAAATATTCGGATATTAAAAAATTGTTGTATTTTTTAGCAGTGAGGTAATTTAGAATCTTATTATCAATATTATTATAGGATACATTATTAATTATAGTAGTATCATTAAAGGTTATTAAAAATGACCCATCTAAATGAGTGTCATTTACAATATTGTGTCCATTAATACAAATGGCACCTTCTTGGATTATATCAATATTTTTATTATTCTCTCTGACTTTGTTACATATAGATTTTTCTCCATTTAACAATCTTGTGAAACAAGTACTGTCAGGGTTTAAGGTGCAATAATTATTATAAAGTTCTGATTTAAAGTTTGACATTACATAATACGTATTATTACATTTAGCAACCTGATTATCAATTACTAATTTTCCATCCTTATGTGAAATGGATCTGGAATTGTATACTTCACAACGGTTAGTTATTATTGGGTATTTTATGTATATGACAATTAAATCCTGATTTATTTGCAATTTTAAATTCAGCAATATCCAACAGGTCAGTAATAATGACGGGTTTGTGTTCATGTTTATAAATTTCTTTGATATCGTCTTCGTTTAAAACTTTTGTATTGAATACATCCTTTTTAGCTAATGTAATTGTATCCATCAAATTCATAAGATCGTAAGTGAGCAAACGAAGACGGTGTTTTCGTAGTGGCAATTCTTGATTTCTAAAGGCTGTTTTAAAATTTTCAGATAGAGTTTGTATTTCTTCGAATAATTTAGAATTTATGACAAATTGATTATTATTATTCTGGATTAAATCATCAATTTTATTCTGCACTGTTATGATATCATCATGATCAGGGGTGCCTGCTATCCATTTCCAAACTGTGCCTATTTCGTTAATACCTCGTTTAATTCTATTGGGTATTATTTGTGAGATAAGAGTTTTGATAATATTTAAATCGTATGTCATTTCCCAAAGTAAATTCTGGTTATTATTCTGAATGTGTGCTGTTTCCAAATTGATTATTTCTTTATAATAACTTAAATTAGTTATATGGAATAAGTCGGCATATGATTCATAAGTAAGGACATCTTTTGTATCCTTGTAAATAAAAAAATCGTGATTTGAGTAATCCATTATTTCTGATTTGGTTGATGTTACCATCAATAATACGAATATTGAACAATTTATTTTCTGTAATTTGAGACAATTTAAAATTTGACGTTATCTTTATGAATCAAACGGTTTCTATTATTTATAATAATTTTATTAGGTAAGTTTTCTTTAACTACTTGTCTTTTATATCTGGATTTTAGTTTATTTCTCTCTCCATGTTTTTTCTCATAAATGACCTCACCTACGTGATAGTCCTTTTCCTTCATATCTTTATTATGAACATGTAACATTTTTTCTTGCGCTAATTTTAATATTTTGGGAATATTTTCATGCTTGATTTTGTTATACAGAATGTCAAACGGTCTTTGATTAGTAGTTGAATGGATTGTCAAGTTATACTTTTGAGCTGCTCTAATTATAATTTCTGAATAAGCAACCAAATTAAGTTGATCTTTTATGCAACGAGCAATTTCTGTAAGTGTAGAATGTGCCCTTTCTATTTGTCCATTCGACGTACTATGTCGAGGATCTGCATAATATAAATTTATCCCACATCTTTGTGAAAAAGATTTAAAATGGGAGGAAGTAAAACTTGGTTCATTATCTATCATCAGAGTTTTAGCTAATGGAAAGTGTTGCAGAATTTCTGAAATCTTATTTTCGATGTTGAGCTTGTTCGGAATCTCTTTTACAACTAAATATTTTGAATAAGAAACTACACAAGTTATAAATATTAAATTCTGTGCATAATATATATCCATATGTAAATTTTCTCCTTCTTTATTTGGGATAGGTGCCTGTTTGATAGGTATTTGTACTGGTTGTCTATTATATTTATTTTGGTTGCAAATTGTACAGTTCTTAACATATTCCTTGAGTTTTTTGTATAAATTCGGCCTATAATATAATCGGTTTATTTGTTTATAGTTTTCGTCTAATCCCCTGTGTGCTCTACAATGAGTTTCTTCGATTATTACCGCTCTGTCTCCAGGATTTTCTACATCCTGAACAAATCTTCTTGTATACAAAAACTTATTAGTGAAATTATTCATAAGAGGAATTTGAATTCTATAGTAGTCCTCTAATGTACAGTGTACTCCTATTGCTATATTAGGAGTAATGTTAAGATAGATACCAAATTTTCCGTAGTATCAAATTCTATTATATGTCTTGTATTTCCAAATATGTTAATCGACTCATGTATTGTATACCTCCTTGTTGCTATTAGCAACTGTTGCTTAAACTGGTTTAAGGGTTTTCGGGTTTCTTGTATAACATTCTCAAAACTACTCTCTGCTGAATGCTGAGTGCTTTGATCTGAGACCGATTCGTTACTGTCAGTTAAGTTGTTAATCTGTATTCTTGATAAGGCGTCTGCGACTACATTTGTTGCCCCTGGCTTATATATTTTTTTGGGTGAATAACTTTCAATGAATGAATACCACCTTTTCATTTCTATATTTGGATTCTTTTGAGAAATTGCGAAAGAAAGTGGTTGATGGTCTGTGTATATCTCGATGTTGTTAAAACCATATAAATAATTACGCAACTTTTTGAATGCCCAAACTATGGCCAAAAGTTCTTTCTTATTAGTTGCATATACTTGCTCTGTTTTGGTTAGAGTTTTGGAAATAAATGTAATTGGTTTTCCATCCTGGGATAGGACTGCACCAATCGCAATGTCAGAAGCGTCGGTCGTTAAAGTGAATTTTTTATTATAATCTGGTTGTACTAACTCGATTTGAGCAATTAAATTATCTTTGAGCTCGTTGAAAGCTCTTACAGCTGAATCATCCAACTGTATAGAAATTCTTCGGGACATTTTTTTGGATACTTTTCCGTTTTGACCTTCTAAATACTTTGTAAGAGGTTTCGCAATTTTTGCGTAGTTTTGTACAAGTTTTCTGTAATAGCCTGTAAGGCCTAGGAAGCTTCTAAGCTCTCCAATATTTTTTGGTATTGGATATTTTACCATTGTGTCAATTTTTTCGGGATCTGTTTTTATTACATTGTGTGATACAACGTAACCAAGAAAGGTTGTATCTAATTTGAAGAACTTTGATTTTTCAATCGAAATTTTCATGTTTGCGTTCAGCAATATATTAATTATGACAATTAGGTCTTTATGGTATTGTTCAATTGTTTTTGAGAATATAATAATGTCATCATGACATGTTTTACCGACTTGTTCTCTTAATATGTCGTCCATTGCCCGTTGGAATATTCTGGGTGCGTTTGTTAGTCCAAATGGCATTCTCTGGAATTCATATTTTCCGTTATTTATTGAGAAGGCGGTTTTTATGATGTCTGATTCTTTCATAAGAATCTGGTGATATCCAGATTCCAAATCTATTGTGGAAAAGTATTTAGCTTTTCCAAGGTTTGACATAATTACTGAGGGATCTTGCATTGGGTATCTATGTGGAATGGTATTCTCATTTAGTTTTTTATAGTCTATTACTAACCTAAGTTTTGAACCCTTTTTATACCCGGTACTCGAAGAGTAAAGGGGTATATTAGATTTGTGCAAAAAATTAATGTGTGTAACACCCAGAAGGAAGCGTTTCCGACCCCATAAAGTATATATATTCTTGATCTGCATCAATAGCCGAGTCGATATAGCTATGTCTGTCTGTCCGTCCGTCTGTCCGTCTGTCCGTCCGTCCGTCTTCATTAGCGCCTATAGCTCAAAGACCATAAAAGCTAGAGGAACATTATTTTGTATCCAGACTCCTGTCCTAACGCACTGTTACAAGTGTATTTCAAAATTTCGCCCCGCCCCCTTCCGCCCACTCCAAGGACGAAAATCTGTGGCATGCACAATTTTAAAGATACGAGAAAACTAAAAACGCAGAATCATAGAGAATAAACTTATCTATCAGATTGTTGAATCTGGATTAGATCAGATGATAAATATAGCTACAATGAAGAAAACCATTTCGAAATGCATCGTTCCCTCTCGCTCTCTCTCACACACAGGGGTAGGCGCTATGCCTGATCGAATTTTTTGACGCCTAGTTCTCAGAGACTATAAGAGCTAGAACGACCAAACTTTCTATCCAAGCTCCTGTGATATCAAACCGAGACGAGTTTGTTTTAAAATTTGGCCACGCCCCCTTCCGCCCCCACAAAATATGAAAATTTACAATTTTGAAGATACGGGAAAACAAAAAACGCAGAATCATAGAAAATGACCATATCTATCAGAGTATTGAATTTGGATCAGATCGGATCATAAATATAGTCAGAAGGAACAAATGAAATTTCAGTGGCCTCCCAAGCGCAGACTGATTCCCTCTCTCTCTCGCACACAGCCGTGTATGTATATGTAGGAAGTAGATAAAAACATGTAGAAATGGCAGATGTAAAAAATTTATGTAAACAAATATGGAAACATCTAATAGATCAAAATCTCCGAAAAGGTTCGACTTAAATTTTTTTTTTTTGGCTAAAATTAAATTTTGTCTTTTTGCGAACATGTAATAAATTACAACAAGCTCACATACATATATACTGACTGAGTACCGGGTATAAAGTAGAGACGCGGCGCAGACGCGGCTCATAACGTCCCCCCTCGTTTGGTACTACTAACACAGGGCCATTATAAGGGCATTTACTTGGCCTTATTATTTCTTCTTTTAGCATGCGACTAACTTCAGAGTTCACAAAATCTGAAGCGGATAGGGATAGGGATACTGTTTGCTATAGATAGCCCTATCGTTTTCTGTGTTTATTTCACAGCGAACATCTGTCCTAAAAGGAATTTGCATGCTTATTTTTGAGTGCTCTTTATTAATAATGTTTAATATTTCGTCCTCCAAATCTTTTCTTTGATTTGAAGTTGACTCGTTCACATTGTTTAATACATATTTGTCGGATAATTCAACGACGGCGTGTTCAGGATTTTTGAATCCCAAACTTTTCATTTTATTTAATTCATGTTTGTCGGATAATTCAACGACGGCGTGTTCAGGATTTTTGAATCCCAAACTTTTCATTTTATTTAATTCATGTTTGTCGGATAATTCAACGACGGCGTGTTCAGGATTTTTAAATCCCAAACTTGTATAACTTTGATTTGCCTCTTCAGACTAAGATCTGACTTTGGCCTTTTCATCAAAGTATTTTTATACCCGGTACTCGAAGAGTAAAGGGGTATATTAGATTTGTGCAAAAAATTAATGTGTGTAACACCCAGAAGGAAGCGTTTCCAACCCCATAAAGTATATATATTTTTGATCAGCATCAATAGCCGAGTCGATATAGCTATGTCTGTCTGTCCGTCCGTCCGTCCGTCTGTCCGTCCGTCCGTCTGTCCGTCTGTCCGTCTGTCCGTCTTCATTACCGCCTATAGCTCAAAGACCATAAAAGCTAGAGGAACACAATTTTGTATCCAGACTCCTGTCCTATCGCACTGTTACAAGTGTATTTCAAAATTTCGCCCCGCCCCCTTCCGCCCACTCCGAGGACGAAAATCTGTGGCATGCACAATTTTAAAGATACGAGAAAACTAAAAGCGCAGAATCATAGAGAATGAGTATATCTATCAGATTGTTGAATCTGGATCAGATCAGATAATAAATATAGCTACAATGAAGAAAACCATTTCGAAATGCATCGTTCCCTCTCGCTCTCTCTCACACACAGGGGTAGGCGCTATGCCCGATCGAATTCTTTGACGCCTAGTTCTCAGAGACTATAAGAGCTAGAACCACCAAACTTTCTATCCAAGCTCCTGTGATATCAAACCGAGA
Organism: Drosophila helvetica; assembly: GCA_963969585.1. Lineage (NCBI taxonomy): Eukaryota > Metazoa > Arthropoda > Insecta > Diptera > Drosophilidae > Drosophila > Drosophila helvetica. The sequence continues at coordinate 48,347,120 of OZ018402.1, forward strand.
CGAGTTTGTTTTAAAATTTGGCCACGCCCCCTTCCGCCCCCACAAAAGACGAAAATCTACAATTTTGAACATACGGGAAAACCAAAAACGCAGAATTATAGAAAATGACCATATCTTTCAGAGTATTGAATCTGGATCAGATCGGATCATAAATATAGTCAGAAGGAACAAATGAAATTTCAGTTTCATTCCCTCTCTCTCTCGCACACAGCCGTGTATGTATATGTAGGAAGTAGATAAAGACATGTAGAAAAGGCAGATGTAAAAAATGTATGTAAACAAATATGGAAACATCTAATATATAAAAATCTCTTTTGCGATCATGTAATAATGTAATTTATTACAAGCTCACATACATATATACTGACTGAGTACCGGGTATAAAGTAGAGCCGCGACGTAGACGCGGCTCACAACGTTCCCCCTCGTTTTATTATATATTCCTTTAATGGATGGATATTTTTTCCTCCAGATAAAGAAAGTTGGTTTAAAGAGCTGTCATAATCATAAATTAATTTCTCTTCCTTGCCCCCATATCTTATTACCTCTTTTTCTGTGTCAATTACAGCTTGGATTTTGTTCAATAGGTTGTAACCTATAAGTAAGTCTGAATTTAACCCATCTATTTTATAAAATGTATAACGCGTATCGAATATTGTTACCATGTGGTAATATTTAATTATAGAGTATCCATTTACTGTGGCCACTTTCTTATATATGGGAACTTCGTTTTTATTTCCATATATTCCTGATCTGATGTAACAGGAGGTTGCCCCGGTGTCAATTAATATTTTAAGTTTTTTATTTATCTTACTATCAGTCCGGATAATGTAGGGTAATCCTACTCCGGAGTCTTTCCTAAAAAATGATCTTCTTCGATATTATTCAATCTCATTGTTTTGTTAACCGGTTGGTTAACAGTACCTGTTGGTTGGTTAACAGTACCTGTTGCTTCCCTTTTATTTTGTGGTTGATATTGCTGATTCTTCTGCGCTTCTGGCTTTTTATTTTGGAACCATTTATTTTGATTATAATTGTTATTGTTATAATTATTATGGCCCTGATAGTTGTTGTACCTAGGCCTATTCTGAACCTGTATAGATTCGTCTACCTCCATTGGTTCTGGTTCTGTTTTCTGTTGAGGTCTATACGAATACCACTGACTTTGATTATTTTGTTGGGAATTATTAAACCTGCCCTGGTTCCAAGTATTATTTCTATTCTGGTTAAAATTGTTATAGTTATTTTTGTTGTTATAATCGGGTTGGTGAAACCTTAAGTTATTGACATTCCTTTGATTATTATCATATTTATTATTGCTGTTTTGTCTGTGTTTAATATTTGAGTATTGTTGCCCAAATAAGTTTGTCTCATAGTTTTTCTGTTGTGTTGTTATGAAATTGCTTGCAAATTTTGCCCTCAAATTATTGCTTTCTAACTCTTGCACTATTATCATGGCGTTTGGTAAGTCCTGCGGGTTCATAGAAAAGATTACGTCTGAAATTTGGCCGTTAAGGCCGGTTATGAACACCCTTAGTGCTGTCTTCTTATGTTTTTCATTCATTTCGGCGGTAATGGGTTTGTTTCTGCCATAAGTCATTATAGTTTTATTTATTAGAAGGGTAAGTTTTTTATTAATTAGTTCATAATAGTCCATTATGGATAACTTCCCTTGACTTAAAACCAGTAAGTCTTTTTCTATTATATGAATGGGACGTTTGTCGCTGAAAACGAAGTCCAATCTTGCCATTATGGCATCGAAGTTTAATACTGTGCCGTTATGAGTTAAGGCATCATTTGCCATACCTGTTATCTTGTTTCTCAGGAAACAAATTGCCCCATGGCTATTTCTGCTGATTCCCTCCAACTGACGTACTGGTCTTCCTCTCCTTTATATTCCCTGACTGATTTGATGATTTCATAAGAGGTTTCACATTTAATATGTGGATCAATTTCTTCTACCTGATAATCTAAAACCTTTTTTATATTATGATTTAACTGTGATTTTAAACTCACGATCTCATCTTTCAAAGGATTCAACTCAGTATTAACGATATGTTTAATCAAATCGCT
>OZ018402.1:48349391-48383407 GCA_963969585.1 Drosophila helvetica
TGGGAGGCCACTGAAATTTCATTTGTTCCTTCTGACTATATTTATGATCCGATCTGATCAAAATTCAATACTCTGATAGATATAGTAATTTTCTATGATTCTGCGTTTTTGGTTTTCCCGTATCTTCAAAATTGTAGATTTTCATCTTTTGTGGGGGCGGAAGGGGGCGTGGCCAAATTTTAAAACAAACTCGTCTCGGTTTGATATCACAGGAGCTTGGATAGAAAGTTTGGTGGTTCTAGCTCTTATAGTCTCTGAGAACTAGGCGTCAAAAAATTCGATCAGGCATAGCGCCTACCCCTGTGTGTGAGAGAGAGCGAGAGGGAACGATGCATTTCGAAATTGTTTTCTTCATTGTGGCTATATTTATGAGTCGATCTCATCCAGATTCAACACTCTGATAGATATTGTCATTCTCTACGATACTGCGTTTTTAGTTTTCTCGTATCTTTAAAATTGTGCATGCCACAGATTTTCGTCCTTGGAGTGGGTGGAAGGGGGCGGGGCGAAATTTTGAAATACACTTGTAACAGTGCGATAGGACAGGAGTCTGGATACAAAATAGTGTTCCTCTAGCTTTTATGGTCTTTGAGCTATAGGCGCTAATGAAGACGGACAGACGGACGGACAGACAGACATAGCTATATCGACTCGGCTATTGATGCTGATCAAGAATATATATACTTTATGGGGTCGGAAACGCTTCCTTCTGGGTGTTACACAAATTAATTTTTTGCACAAATCTAATATACCCCTTTACTCTTCGAGTACCGGGTATAATAACTATATCCATCAGAGTATTGAATTTGGATCAGATCGGATCATAAATATAGTCAGAAGGAACAGAATGAAATTTCAGTGGCCTCCAAGGCGCAGACTGATTCCCTCTCTCTCTCGCACACAGCCGTGTATGTATATGTAGGAAGTAGATAAAAACATGTAGAAATGGCAGATGTAAAAAATTTATGTAAACAAATATGGAAACATCTAATAGATCAAAATCTCCGAAAAGGTTCAACTTAAATTTTTTTTTTTTGGCTAAAATTAAATTTTTCCCTTTTGCGAACATGTAATAAATTACAACAAGCTCACATACATATATACTGACTGAGTACCGGGTATAAAGTAGAGCCGCGGCTCACAACGTTCCCCCTCGTTTTAAATTATTTTGATTTCGATGATAGTTTTTGACGTAAATTTTTATTTAAGAGCAGTGAGTTTTTTATAATCACTGATTTTCAGAATGCTGTAATCTTACAGGATTATTCCATTAATTAATTTCCTCTACAAGGTTGTTTTAAAGCGAACTCTCACTTTCGGTTAAAGTGTTTTTTGTTGTTGCCGCACAAGTTACTTTGTTTACTTTAGAACTGTATGTTATTTGTTTTAAAACCTTTTTTTTCGGAACACTAAAGTGCGGCCCCACGTTGGGCGCCAATTAAATATTTCCTTGGTGAATGGTTTAAAAAAATATAAATTTTTTATTTGTTATTCACTATGTTACAGTTCACTCTTAGTGTCGAAACTCACTGCTCTATTATTATTCAACTGTTCTTATTCGATTTCAAAAACGGACTGGCGACCAAGGGTCGGCTCCTAATAAATAAACCTCTGATTAAGAGAAGCAAAATCTGCTTAAGAGATTGGCTCAAGAGAGTCGGAGAATAGGATGATGAGAATTTGGTCTCAATTGTGAAATTTGAATAAACCAAACAAATATCGGGCGGCCAACGGCGCAATTGGAACTTACTGGAGTGGGAAAGTTCATTAGGAATTGGGGACCTAATGGAACCTAATGGAACCTAATGGAAGAACTGTGTAAGAAGTTTCCAACTAGAAGTTGTTTATAAATCGGGTAAGAAGGCTTGGGTAGTGGGCTGGTTAACTTGCACTTAATGGGGTAAGGTCGGAAACGTTTCCATCTGGGTGTTACACACATAGACATCTAAACTATTCCAGTACTGGGTGTAATCATAATCATATTCCTACTGTAATAGATTGTTTTTAATAAACCTTCCATCCTTAGTTAACCGTAGAAAAATGCTTGGTGTGATTTTTGTGCACAACTTGATCAACGGGGACGTAGGTAGCCCTGACTTGTCGAGCCGCATAAACTTCACTATTCCTGTTAGAAACACTAGAAACTATATACCGTTGTTCCTTCCGATTTGTTGATCGAATTATTCCTTGCATGAGCCTTTTAGAGTTTTATGCTCGAATTATAATTCCCTCTACCATATCATACCTAGAACTAATTCCCTTCCTCTTCTTAAATTTATATTACCAAGGACTACACAATAACAAGATGTTGCATGAGGGACCAAAAAGCTGTTCTATGGCGAGGTTTTATGTTACACCCCAAAGACAGAGGGCGCGCTCGGGGTTTCAATTCTTTTTTAGGCTATCCTTCGTCTTTGACCGCCGCTCGCTCCCTACCTACTCGGGCTCGGCTGCTCAGCTCGTCTGTTTCGTTTTTTGAAACCAGCAGCTTTTTCAATTTGAAAATACACCCAAAACAACAAAAAACCAATTCGAAACAAACTCGCGTCGAGAATCAATTTGCTGAATCATGCCCAAGTAATGTAGTTGTTTTTGGAATCTCTGGACCCAGATCAGCCTCAAGTCTCGCTTCTAGGAGACTGTATTGTTTGTTGCTATGAAATTGCAAGCCGAGCTCGAGTAGGAAGGCAGCGAGCGGTGGTCAGAGACGAAGGATAGCCTAAAAGAGAATTGAAGCCCCGCGCGAGTTACCACCCAGGGCCACCATAGCGAAGTACCACAGTACTAAACACTCCAACGATGCCTCAGCGGATATGCCCGGATACAATCACCCCAACTCCGATACCGAGGCAATGACCAGGAAATGCAGACTCAACAAATTGAACTGACCGTCGTCGTCAAGTTAGGCAGGGCAGAACTAAGATTTCACTTTTCAATACATTTTTTCTGATTTAAACCACAAAGAAGAACAGTCCATTTATTTTCCTCAAACATCCAGATACAATAAAAGTAAACCCAAATTAAGAAGGACATCAACATCAACCGAGCTCAACCAAAGGCCAAGGACGACACCCATCCTTACGCTCAACCATTACGAGCGCCCCCTTTTTCTATGGGGTGTAACATAAAACCCCGCCATAGAACAGCTTTTTAGTTTCGCATGCAACATCTTGTCTCTGATAATAGCCTGTTTACGTTACGGTCGAGTTATTAAGGTATTGAGTTTCGGGCAAAACTCGAGTTTCATTTACATGGGGAAGCATAGGGGCCGTGGGGTGGCAAAAAAGTTGAGTTTTGGTTGAGTTTCAATCGAGTTTGTCCGATTTTCCTAATATTTCAACCCTGATCTGCCTATCGTGGAACTATCACAACTAACAAAAAACAACAAAAAACATATGTAATTATGGAGAAAAAAGGTAAACAAACAAAATTCTTAAAAATAATACTTGTAATCCAATTTTATCAGATCTGTTACGCACACATTTGTGCTGTTATGCGCAGAAATTTTGTTTGCCAACGTTCCGATAAACAATTCAAAATAGGTTATGGCAAAAAAAAAACAATTTTTGACAAAGAAGAAGTGGTGGACAGACGCGAGATACTATTATATTGGGCTCAAATTTGTACTATATCATTGCTGTTGAACTTAAATAACTCCAATACCTGTTTTGTTTTTCCTTTTACACTAGCAATACATATATATTCGACTGAAAACACATCAATATTTTATAATATATTTTTAAGTTTTCTGGCATCCTACAATATGTTGACGTAATACCAATGATATTGAAAATTTAATAATAGACAACAGCTCATACATTTGCTTCAGTTGATTGAGCACTATGGTAATTAAAGCAACCCCTAAAAGTATTTAAACATTAGAATTTAATATGTTTTAAATATATTGTTGGAGTTATGAAATTGCTTTTTACCTTGAATTTTAGTTACGATGGGGTAACGGCATATCTACTGGCGACATATCTCCTGCCATACATTTTTCAGCAGGAGATATGTCGTTTCAAAAACGACATATCTCCGGCAGGAAATATGGCGCTAAACTCCGTCAGGAGTCTCCGTGCGGAGATATGTCGTTAGTGCCCGCCAGGAGATATGTCGCTTTTAAGGCGTCATATTTCCTGCGCCGCACAGTGGGCCACAGCCTAAAATAAACGCTTTCGACACTTTTTTCTCTCAATTATTTCAAACAGTTTATTTCAGAAGTAAGTAATTCAGAAAGCTGAAATGGATGAAGAAATCACTCATTGTTGTACACAAAAAGACCGTTAATTTTTTGTTTTATATACATATATGTCTAAAATTTATTTTTTTAATCTTTACCCTAATTATTTTACTCAGGCAATGACATTAATTGATTTTAAAGCCTAGTACTCAGACAAGCAAAATTTTCTTACGCAAGAATCAGGGATGATATCCGTATGGAAACGATAAAAATGCATGCCTGTAATTCTTGCGCAAGAAATTTGCAAATGAGTACTCAGACAAGCAAAATAAATGACCGATTAATACTGGAAAGGCAACGATATATACTAGAAAAGAAAAGGTGGTATTTGCTGGGCTCGATTGAAAGAAAAAATTATTCTATATTCTGTCGTCATCGACACTCGTGTATCAATATCAACATGAAAAAGACCAGGAAAGTGCTAGAAAATGTACATCTGGTCACACTGGTCACACAGCAAAATATAGGCAACTTTCTTGCGCAAGTTTTGTGTGTTTTCATATATATTCATATATTATATGTATATATTTACATATGCATATCCGCTCATTATATTCATATTTTCTATATTAAAAAAAATTATCATCTAGAGCATATACAAAACAAGAGGTGTTCTGATATTATAAGGCAAATGTCTTCAAAACGGGTCGACTCTAAAAATGCTAAAGTAAAGGGTCACAAGAGCCCAGAAATCCAAGAATCTTAAGCGAATTGACAAATTTCGTTCTACCAGGCAGCAATACTTAAACAATGTACGTGAGCATATATGTGCACCCATACATCCAAATACGCTGAAGCAAAACGAAATAAAACAGAAACCAAAAACCCAAGAGCCCAAGAACTGACAATGCATACAATCAAACATTTTTTGTGTATTATAACACATACACCAATGCAATTACTTCGTTGCTGTCGGCTTTTGCTAGCGCCGCGTCATGAGCCGAACAGTTGCTGTACAGAGCCGAACGCTGCATTTCTCAGACTTCGTTTGCGACAGCCGTTTGTATGAAATGGCATATCCATATATTGTATGGTTAGTGGTAGTAGGTTTTAAAGTAAAATAAAAAATAAACGATAGTATTGATTGTATCTAATATTTTGTTGGAAAACCCCGATAATATCGTATGTCTCGACAATCGATGCTTTCGCAGCTTCTATGTTAACGTTCTGCCATCTGTTCTGTATGAGTCCAATTGTATATGCAGATGATGTCCAACTATACGTTAGTCGACCTCTATGCGAACTAAATGATTGTACAATGTGTGCAATACGGAACTCAAACAAATTAACAATTGGTAAAATTGGTAAAGTCGTTAAAATGAAATATTTTTAACCGCTATTGCCCATATGACATTAGACTTTGCTAAATTTGCTGCGAGGAGAGAGATAGCATGATAGACATCGATAAATTAAAGCTGGTAAACGTCGCGCAGTAGTTGAACATATGTTTTGCTTCGCGGCGGGAAGCATTTGTATACTGTAAAAAAATGTTTACTAAAAATGTTGTGAACGGAGGAAGCTACAGTGTTCCTTATAAATCTTGATAAGAACTCCCCTCACGTTTGGGATTCTTCGCATACCCGATATAAAATCAAACACCTAAAGCAGGCTTACCTGTACTTACCTTATGTACTTACCTTCTATCTCGCGTTTCAATAGCCCTTTCGCCGACCAAATATTTCTCTTTTTTTTGTTCTGCTGTTGCAGCATGTGACACGCAATCATACTATTAGTTTGAACTATTAAAAATGCTGCACAAAGCATTTTTCGTCTTTTTAAATCCAATATGCTTGCCATTTTGTTAATTATAAACACTGCATTTATGATATTATACAACACACATTGCCACCAAGCCAGCAAAATCGTATCTAGAAACTATAGAAATCGATAATCTCTGCCGCAGCGCTGCTCCCAGCTCAACTGGAAAAACAACTGGACGCATATATCTGTCTCGCTCTCACTGAATGCTTTTTGCATAAGGCTGTCTCTATTTTTCAAGTTAGTCCAGCTTCAAAGTCTAATGTCATATGGGTATATGTACCAGAATAACTTTAGGTATCAATGTTATGTAGTCAAAATTTTAACAGAGCGAACCACTGTTAAGTTAACAGCTGTTTGCTAGCGATCTGCAAGTTTTCATGCAACGAGTAATTATACCCGGTACTCGAAGAGTAAAGGGGTATATTAGAGATGTGCAAAAAGTGGATGTGTGTAACACCCAGAAAGAAGCGTTTCCGACCCCATAAAGTATATATATTCTTGATCAGCATCAATAGCCGAGCTATGCCTGATCGAATTTTTTGACGCCTAGTCCTCAGAGACTATAAAAGCTAGATCAACCAAACTTTCTATCCAAGCTCCTGTGATATCAAACCGAGACGAGTTTGTTTCAAAATTTGGCCACGCCCCCTTCCGACCCCACAAAAGATGAAAATCTACAATTTTGAAGATACGGGAAAACCAAAAACGCAGAATCATACAAAATTACTATATCTATCAGAGTATTGAATTTGGATCAGATCGGATCATAAATATAGTCAGAAGGAACAGAATGAAATTTCATTCAGACTGATTACCTCTCTCTCTCGCACACAGCCGTGTATGTATATGTAGGAAGTAGATAAAAACATGTAGAAATGGCAGATGTAAAATTGCTTTCGTAGCAGAAATCAGAGTCTCCTACCATGTTGATAGGTCCTCTGGAAACTTGGCTTGAAAAGGATGCAATGTTATGCCTCGCCGCATTGGACACTGGGCCAGTGAGTACCCAACCGAAAACTTTTTCTTGCCCGAGGAGAGAGCCACAAATGTTAGTCTGTAAGCCGCTCAACAGTACAGATGGTAGGATGTCAGCTCCAATCAGAACATCGATGGGTGAGCTCTCGAAAAATGTAGGGTCCTCAAATGGAAGGCTCGGCAAGTCTCTCAAACCTTGCGAGATCGGATGCGATGGAATATTCTGTTCCAATTCCGGAATAACGTATGCTGTGGCGGTTAACTGTAAGCCCGGCCTAGTCGGAGAGCGGATGGAAAAATTACAGAGCTTCTTGGACTGGGCGGATACGGTATGATTGATGCCGGAGACCTGTGCCTGGATGCGTTGGAATGGCAATTTGATCATGTTGACCAGACGTTTCGTAATGAACGTTGCCTCGGAGCCAGAGTCGATCAAAGCGCGGGCGCGGAAATTTGCTCCCAGGTGGCAAATATTAATCATGGCCGTGCCCAGAAGAACGGCACTTGTGCCGGACGTGAAATAAGCCTGAACGTTGGGCTGGTATTCGGAAGCACTTGGATTTGGAACGGATGTGGAAGTGGACTCGCTGGATATCGGATTGCCACGGTGTAGCAGTGTGTGGTGCCGTTCTCCACATGTGATGCAGTTGTAGGCACTTTGGCATTCTCGGCTCTGATGGATTGGGTGATTTTCTTTTGAGCAGAGATCGCACGTCCTCGTCTTCGGATTCACAGTAGTCTCAAACGAGTGAACCCTCCTTGGAACAGGACTCCCTTGGGAACGGAACGGATTGTTTCTGGAAGGTGGCGAATTCGGAACGCCTTTCGAACCGTATGGAATGGAAGGGTTGCCCTCGATTGCCTCTAGCGTCAGGTACCTCTGATTTAGGAAGGAGTCCATCTCCTTCCATGGCGGCATTTCCTTCTTGTCGGTCACGGATTCTTCCCACAGTGCGCGGGTCAACCTCGGCAATTTAGAAGCGCAAATGGTAACAAGTAAGCCATCCCAATTTTCGGTGGCGACTTGGAATGAGCAAGTGCGGTTAGAACCCTTTGGATCGTGCTTTGAAGCTCTTTTAGAGCACGACTTGACTCGGAACCGATGTGAGGCAAGGAGAGGAGAAGGTTAATCTGGTTGGTCACCAGGAACCGTCTGTTTTCGTATCGGTCACGGAGGGCATCCCATGACGCCTCGAAACCGTCATTAGTGAGTGGGGACTTTTCCACTATGGCCTTAGGATCACCGCTGGTCTTAGTGGCGAAGTGGTACAGCTTCTCCACCGGAGAAAGCCTGGGATTTTGGATGTAAATCGCGGTAAAAAGATCACGGAATGTAGGCCAGCGGACGTAATCCCCAGTGAAAACTTCTATATAACATGGGGGCAATCGACAGCCACCATGAGAGTCGGACGGTGCAGAAGGAGGACATGCTGGACTGGCAGCTTGGACAGTGAGGTCAGCCATGTATCGCTCATAGCTGCCATAGCACTCGCGATACATGGCTTGGACTTCCTTTTATGCCTCTGTATCCTCGTCAACCATTGCTATGGAACAAGCCTCGAATTCAGCATCCACTTTCGCCCAGAGTCGGACGGTGCAGAAGGAGGACATGCTGGACTGGCAGCTTGGACAGTGAGGTCAGCCATGTATCGCTCATAGCTGCCATAGCACTCGCGATACATGGCTTGGACTTCCTTTTTTGCCTCTGTATCCTCGTCAACCATTGCTATGGAACAAGCCTCGAATTCAGCATCCACTTTCGCCCACATGCTCCGTAAATGGTCTCGGCGGATCAGAGAGATGGCGGGGGATGGAGTGCTGATACCCGGAGCGATGAATGGGGCTTCGAAAGTGGTCAGCCTGTCGATGGCTGTCTCAAACTTTGCCCGTGCGGAGCTGACGGAAGATTGGGCCATTTTGAGGGCGCGTTGAGAGCAGATAGGACTGCTGTTAGTAGGTGCTGGCACCTTGAGCGTGACTGGCGAAGGGAACAGCACGGATTGGGTCTTCGCAACAGTGGAGCTTGCGGGCTTTGGAGAGCCTGGCGACTTTACTCTGCGAAACGCCGAGGTAGGTGTTCCCGGGGCGGACGAGCCCCGGACCTTTTTAGCACCTGGAGCGGAAAACGACAAGGGTTGCTTGGTATCCTCGGCACCAGTGGACATATTTGAACGTCACACCCCGAAAAAAAGAAATCGGATGCGGGAGGGTCGGACGGATGGATACGGAATGTTACCAATAACAATCGAAAATAGTATACCCGCGGAATATAGGGTAGCGCGTCACTTGGCAAGTCACAGGCGAAAACGATATACCCGCGGAATATAGGGTAGCGCGTCACTTGGCGCTCCGTTATGCTCAAAAGCGGCACCGCACATATATTCTCCCAACAAATACAACGCGAGCAGCAGTGGAGAGACGAAAGCGAAACGAGGAGAAGGCACCGCTATTGCTGCTTTTATGTACGTATGGTTGGGTATGAGCGTTATGTACCGCGGCTTGGGCTAACGAACCGATTATGTGTATATCTATATATGTAAAGGAATATGTAAGTACGTATATTTTCGATAATTCGGAGTGGACTGTAGGAATTTTTATATTTTATTTGGACTAGGATTGAACATGAAATGAAACACAGGATAGTGTATTTATTTCACTGGAATTGCGTTGCTTATATATGTATGTATATATGTGGATGTCTGTGTATCTATGTATGGGCTTGATTTATTATTTGTTTTTTTTAAATAATTGGACTGCACAATGGCAGAGGAGCCGGCACAGACCACGGAACACAGAAAACATAGACCCACGGAACGGAGGATCGGAACGGAAAATCGGAGAACGGCCGGAATATCCGATAATATGCCACCGAAAAGGAAGGCGCGGAAAAAAAAGAAGGTGTACAATGATATAGCGATATTGCTATACCGCTGTATGTAAATACAAGTGTTACGGGACTCGGACCGGGCTGGAAACACACAAGCACTGCACTGTTGGCTTAGGATTGATCTTACTTATCTTTTTATTCTGGGAGGATCCGCCGATGCGTGCTGGGATGGACTTCTCCTTTCTTGATTTGGCGAAGGTGCGGCTCGAAGGACCAATGTTTGTAGGAGGGCGGGTCCGGTGATGTTCCAACCAAAAACCAAAAGAATGAATGCAGAGCGTCGAGAGCGCCCACGAGCGTGCGAGAGCAACTTGGGATCGGAGCGCACAGTGCGCGGCAACAATCTGCTGCTACCCTGAACAACGCCTTTCTCTTTCCTGGGCACGCTTCCGCGTCGCATACGCTCTCTGATTTGCGAGACGTTCTGAACTTTCAGAAGATGATTCTCCAATACGTCAAAGTTTTGTTAATCTCGCATGGGAGCTACTTTTAGATAGCTGAGACCTTTTTTCGCAGAATGAAACTTGAGTTTTGCCCGAAACTCAATAATTCAACCGTAGTGTAAGCAGGCTATAAGAAATATGTGTTGTTTACTTCTTCTCCATTGTCCCATATGTTTTTTTTTTGTTTTTTTTGGTGGTGATAGTTCTACGGTAGGTAGATCAGGGTTGAAATGTTAGCAAAATCGGATTGAAACGCAACTAAAACTCAACTTTTTTGCCACCTCTAGGGCCCCTATGTTTCCCCATGTAAATGAGACTCGAGTTTTGCCCGAAACGCAATAACTCAATGAGTCGACCGTAACGTAAACAGGCTATTATCAAAGACTATACAATAACAAGATGTTGCATGAGAAACTAAAAAGCTGTTCTATGGCGGGGTTTTATGTTACACCCCATAGAAAAAGGGGGCGCTCGTAATGGTTGAGCGTAAGGATGGGTGTCGTCCTTGGCCTTTGGTTGAGCTCGGTTGATGTTGATGTCCTTCTTAATTTGGGTTTAATTTTATTGTATCTGGATGTTTGAGGAAAATAAATGGACTGTTCTTCTTTGTGGTTTAAATCAGAAAAAATGTATTGAAAAGTGAAATCTTAGTTCTGCCCTGCCTTACTTGACGACGAAGATCGGTTCAATATGTTGAGGCATCGTTGGAGTGTTTAGTACTGTGGTACTTGGCTATGGTGGCCCAGGGTGGTAATTCGCGCGGGGCTTCAATTCTCTTTTAGGCTATCCTTCGTCTCTGACCGCCGCTCGCTGCCTACTCGGGCTCGGCTTGTAATTTCATAGCAACAAACTATACAGTCTCCTAGAAGCGAGACTTGAAGCTCTTCTAGGACCAGAGATTCCAAAAAACAACTACATTGCTTGGGCATGATTCAGCAAATTGATTCTCGACGCGAGTTTGTTTCGAATTGGTTTTTTGTTGTTGTGGGTGTATTTTGTATTGAAAAAGCTGCTGGTTTCAAAAAACGAAACAGACGAGCTGAGCAGCCGAGCCCGAGTAGGTAGGGAGCGAGCGGCGGTCAAAGACGAAGGATAACCTAAAAAAGAATTGAAACCCCGAGCGCGCCCTCTGTCTATGGGGTGTAACATAAAACCTCGCCATAGAACAGCTTTTTGGTCCCTCATGCAACATCTTGTTATTGTATAGTCCTTGGTAATAGTAATTAAAGAAGAGGAAGGGAATTAGTTCTAGATATGATATGGTAGAGGGAATTATAATCCGAGCATAATACTCTAAAAGGTTCATGCAAGGAATAATTCGATCTACAAATCGGAAGGAACAACGGTATATAGTTTCTAGTGTTTCTAACAGGAATAGTGAAGTTTATGCAGCTCGACAAGTCAGGGCTACCTACGTCCCCCTTGATCAAGTTGTGCACAAAAATCACACCAAGCATTTTTCTACGGTTAACTAAGGATGGAAGGTTTATTAAAAACAATCTATTAGAGTAGGAATATGATTATGATTACACCCAGTACTCGAATAGTTTAGATGACTATGTGTGTAACACCCAGATGGACGCGTTTTTGACCTCACCCCATAAAATGCATATATTCTAGATTCGCCGCTTATGTATAAAATATATTGTATAAGTCACCTATACGTAGTACGTAGTTATACTGACTGAGTAACAGGTTTTTGATTGTAATATGAAATATGATTAAATTAAATGAAGCTGCTACTGTGGCTGGCGTCACTTTTCGTTTTTTTGCTTGTCGTTGCTTCGGACTTAAGATTCAGATGAATGTGGACATAAAAGCAAAGAAGAAAAACGAAAACTTATTGGTAGTTATTCTTTTTGACGAATTACTTTCTGATGCGGCTTCGTCACTTTAAGTTTTTTGCTTTCGCTTTGACGACATCTAATGCTTTTAGAAGCGTAAGAAGAATCTGTTGATTTCATTTTGAAAAGTTTGATAAAAGTAAGATCTTCAAAACTTGAACGGCTCTGCCAGAAGGAATACAAACACTGCTTTTAAGGCGGAGCCTAAATGAGAAGCACTCACTCACTGCAATTATAGAGATGATAATAATCCAATCATACCAGTGTTCGTGTCTACGTTTTACTCAAACTTCTCAAAAACTTGTTTTGAGCGTGGCTATATGGTGAATATTTATGAATGGGGGTAAAGGTGTAAAATCGAAACAATTCACCTGTGTTGCGTGGTCGAAATGTGAAAAGAATTTGACAAGAGGTAATAAGCCAAAGAGATGCCATTTATGTACTATGATACTTACAATAATTTAAAATGTTCCAACAAATCTAACAAAATTTCTTAATAAATAATTGATTATGTATTTATATAGCAACATATTAAAAGGTGCTAGTATATATCTATATACCAATATATACATATATTACGCATATATATATAATATATTACGATATATATAATATAAAAACTATAGAACTACATACATATGTACGTTAGTATGTATATACACACATGCATACTCTATGCAACGCTAATTAAATGTGCGGAAGACTTTTTAGCAACAGGTTGAGATGCTACCTGAATTTACAATACATACACCAAGTCGAAACTGAGCCACTATTCTATATTAGTTTGTGTTAAGACACGAATGCATTTGTGTGCGTGTAGCCCGCCTGCCGAAGCATAGTCAGCATAGCAATAGTCAGGTGCAAATGTTCGTGTGTGTACTTGTATTGCTTGAGTATGAACGCAAGTATAAGAGCGTATGCGAGACGAGTATGTCTGAGATCAATTGATAGCCATAGCATTGTATAATGGTGATCTTGTTTTGGTACTGTAGTGGAGCATTGAGTTAAATGAGCGCAGCTCTTAGTTATGCTGCTGTTGGCTTGTTTGAAGGCAACTTCGTATGCTTACATACATATGTATGTGTGAATGTCTTTCTGTTGTTTGAATGGTATCAGTATTGCAGGTGTTTGCAGTCTGCCTTTTAGAAGGTCATGGTTAATACAAGCCATCCTGACCATGCAGTAGTTGTTGAGCATTGAATGAAATGTGTTCATAAAGTTCCGCAAAAAATTGAAGAAGTTGTAATTTATTAACTTTTAAAGTGCTCGCTTTATTTTTACATTTGTCAAGCATATGCGGACAACAAAACAATATAAATTTCCTCAAAAAAAAACCTTAATATTTAAAAAAATGGAAACCTGCGTTCTTATACCAAAAGAGTTTGCACTAGTTACAACATCATTGACATCCTTTAATGGATCAGGAGTAACCGTATATTCAATAACTGATATCAAGGAGGGATCATTATTTTATCCGTTTCAAGGAACAGTTCGAACCGATAAATTAGATACGTTAAAACATATTGAAAACAACGATGTAAGTAACATTTTACTTGTTTTGATTACTTGATTATCATTTAATTAATTTAAAATTAAGACAAAAAGTACGTACATGTGTTATAATATTGAGTAACTAACCATGTTGCTAAAGTTTTTAGTATGTGTAACATATAAGCCCCAGAAGGTATTATGTATTGTCCATAGGAAATCTTTCTATTTCATTTCTTGTCTTTATCTTTAACTTTGTGAAACTACTGTGTTTGCATCTGTTGAGATTGTATGATTTTCTATCAGCTACCAGGATGCGTTTTTTTTTACAGCAAGCAGAAGTCAAAACCTTTTAAATTATATGAGAAGAGTATAGGGATATATAAGATATGTGATAAATAAGTAAATATATTCTTAATCAGCATCAACAGCCGAGTCGATAAAGCTATGCCTGTTTGTCTTTCCGTCTGTCCGTCCGTCCGTCTTCATTAGCGCTTAGATTCAGATACTATAATAGCTAGAGTAACCAAATTTTGTATCCAGACTCCATACTCCTGTGATACAACACTGTTACAAGTGTATTTCAAAATTTCGCGCCGCCCTCTTCCGCTCACACAAAGGACGAAAATCGGTGGCATGCACATTTTGAAGATACGAGAAAAAAATTAAAAACGCAGAATCGTAAAGAATGCCCATATTTTTCAGAGTGTTGAATCTGGATTAGATCGGATCATTAATATAGAAACAATGAAGAAAACAATTTTGAAATTCATCGTTCCCTCTCGCTCCCTCTCACACGCCACCCCGTTTGCTTTGCCCGTCCGTATTTTTTGACGCCTAGATCTCAGAGACTATAAGAGCTAGAGCAACCAAATTTTCTGTCCAAGCTTCTGTGATATCACTTCAACACAAGAGTATTTCGAAATTTTTCCACGCCGCCTTCCGCCCCCAAAAAAGACGAAAATCTTTGGAATCCACAATTTTTAAGATACGAGAACACCAAAAACGCAGAATCATGGAAAATAACCGTATCTACCAGATTGCCGATTACCAGATTGGATCCGGTCGAATCATTATTATAGCGAGAAGGAACAAATGGATTTTTAGTGGCTACGGAACGCCTTCCACGTGCTTATTCATTCCCTCTCTCTCTCGCACACGTTTCCACGAGTCGTAGTAAAGCCGTAGATTAAGAAATCTAGAGAAGACCTATGTAAAAAACAAATGTAAACAAAAATGGAAATGCTGAGTACGGGGTATAAAGTAGTGCCGTGGCAAAGGCCGTGACAACATTTGTCCTCGTTTTATATATCGAAGATTTGATCAAAATCGAAACACCTAACACCTCCCATACTAATAAAATATAGATCGTTGGAAAGGGTAGTTCTAGCAACATAAAAGCTCGGTTATTAGATTTAGTACATTTAGTACATCGAAGTCAGCTTGCTTACTGGTTCTTTTTTCTCTGATTCATACTAATTATTCTCAGGTCTTGAGCTAGGTTAATCTATATTGTGAAGACCTTCTGTAAGAACTTCTTTCCATCATCTGTATTGCGTATTTAAAAATACCTAACATCATGGAAGAGTGATCACATTTACTGTGTGGTGCGTGCTATGCAGCCAACTTCATCAAACTTTACACAAAGTGGTGGACAGCAATAGATTTATTGATGGAAGCTGTGTGCTGTGTTGGTGTAGAACGCAAGCCCATTTCTTCAGATCGCAAGAAATTATACGTCTATAACATACAATTGCACTGAAAAAAATCAATCTGCAATGATATTAAAACTTAGACATTACATTTTGAATTTACAGATAATATTATACATACATATAATATTTACAATGAAGCATTCCTAACCCAATTTAAATAAAGTATATTGATATAAGTATTGTACTTCAACTTTCCGGTTCTAAGCAATTTGGTCCAATACTGCTGAACCGTTACGCATATCCAACATTTATTACAAACTACTACATAATTCTTAATAAAGATTTCAATTATCATATCGCTAATAATTTTTTTCCGAATCGAAAAAAAATTAGAAAAATAAAAAGAAATACCAATTTTGGCATTATAAAATATAAAATTCAAGTGACTGTATCGGCACGGCTATTTATGCCGATGAATAATATCCGATAAATGGATCTGTGCGTTGCAAGTATCTCGTCAAACTCATCATACCCGCTTCAAGCGTATTTAAATTGTATAATTTCGCTCTACTGACTCTAAGATCACACCACGTTGCAGGCATTGATCGTGATCACTCTCCCATGACGTTAAGAATTCCTTAAGACGTACACCAGATAATTTAAAGAAGTTCTCACAAACTTAAAGTATACGTGAGTAAAGTTAAAGCTAGTATGTGTTTTTATTATACCCAAAGTACTTATTAAAATAATCTGTACATACATACATACATACGTGCATATGTTATCAGTAGAGTTAATTTATAACATTTTTATCACACTACAGAGTCTTATGGTTTTCATTAGATATCTACAATATCCGGATGAAACCATATACCATCTGTCTATACACATATTCTTTCTTTTATATATTTGTATATATAGTAGGGGAAACATACCAGTTATGGGAGCATATTATACAAACTTATTTATACGAATTAAAAGCTAGATATCTTAGGTAAACGTCAATGAAGAAACTAAATTGATTCCTTCGAATAGAAAAAAGTTATCAAGAATTCACTGAAGTGATAATTTTTTGAAAATACAATTTAAATAGATATAGATATATTTTTGATCAGCATCAATAGCCGAGTCGATATAACTACGTATGTCTGTCCGTCCTTCCGTCTGTCCGTCTTCATGAGCGCCTATATCTCAGAGACTATAAATACTTGAGCAACCAAATTTTGCATCCAAACTACTGTTGCAAGTGTATTTCAAAATTTCGCCCCGTCCCCTTCCGCCCAATCCAAGAACTAAAATCTGTGGCATGCACAATTTTAAAGATACGAGAAAGCTAAAAATGCAGAATCATAGAAAACGATCATATCTTTGAAAGTGTTGCATCTGGATCAAATCGAATCATAAATATAGCCAAAATTAAGAAAACCGTTTCGAAATGCATCGTTCCCTCTCGCTCTCTCTTACACACCGGGGTGGGTGCTATGCCCGTTCGTCCAGATGAGCGCCCAGATCTCAGAGACCATAAGGGCTAAGGCAACCAAACTTTCTTTCCATGATCCTGTGATTACTCTTCAATACAAGTGTATTTCAAAATTTTTGCACCGCCCCCTTCCGCCCTCACAAAAGACAATAATCTGTGCAATCCACAAGATACGAGAAAACTAAAGACGCAGAATAATAGAGAATGGCCATATCTATCAGAGTTTAGAATTTGGATCGGATAATAATTAAAGCCAGAAGGAGCAAATACAATTTCAGTGACCTTCCAAGCGCTTACCCATTTTTTCTCTCTCTCTCTCTCGCACACATTTTCACGAGTCACAGTTAAGACGTATGTAGATATAGAAATATAGAAAAGACAGATGTAAGAGCCAAATGCAAACAAAAATGGAAAGGTATTCAATTTTTTGCGAACATATAATAAATTACATAAATCATAGGCTTACGTATATACTGATTGAGTACCGGGTATAAAGTAGAACCGCGGCCTTAGACGCGGCTCACAACGTTCCCTCTCGTTTTTTATTAAATTAATTAAAATTAAATTTGATTATATTTAATTAAATGATTCTGCCGGTGTTAACTTGACGTAAAATGCATTAAAACTGTGTTAAGAAATGTCACGTTAATATAGACAGTTATATTACGCAGTTTGTCGACCAAACCACGCAAAAACATGGTGCTTTATGATGGTTCCTAAACTTGGAAATACCAATAATATATTCAAGAGACAAAAAATGATGTTATGCATACATTTTGGTTAAATAAGAAAAAAAATTAGAAAGTACATTGACAATCCTGCAAAAGAATGAAAATCGCATTTTTAAAAAAAAATTTTAACACCCATATACCGCAATTCGAAAACAATAAAATATTACTTTAGTGTTTTTTTATTGCACCTTTTTTTTTGATATGCCCACAGCTACTACAAAAATGCATATATTGGTTTCGTTATCAACACAAAACGTCATACTGTCAACCAACACGGCTCCTCATACTCAGATCAGTAGATTCAGCTTGCTATCTGAATTTACTTGGTTGGCCTGTTACTTTGGTGGTGTATACATACATATATGTATACATACATATATATACATAATTATATTTTAATGAGAAATAAGTTCCAATTTCAAAGAAGATTCTGTGCTCACTCAGTTTATCGTATAGGACCGGCCAGTATCGGATCATTATATCATTATCTTTTGGTATATATGTATACATTTGTATATAGGTAGATTGGATTTCGCCAGTGTGCGTAAATTAAGGGTGATCAATCTCTCATAACATTAAGAATTCCTAAAGATGCACACCAGATAATTTAGAAAAGTTTTCACAGAATTTTTTATGACTTCAGTAATCATTTAGGCAAGTGTGGGAAAAATGGAATTAACGCTAGGTAGAATAGTTAAAATAATTGTAAATTAACAAAAAGTCAATAAAACCAGTAGGAAAGCTTCTGCCTGCCGAAGTTTATATACTCTTGAAGTTAGACGAACCATTAATAAATATATATAGAATAGGGGTTTCAATTGCTAAGGTTATCCCTTTTAAAAAGTCAAGCTCGAATATCGTAAAGGCTATGTCTGATATTCTGTCTCTCCTCGGCAGGTCGTAGATGTATTTACCTACAGATATCATTAAATGCGACTGTTAGTTTGTTTCTACTCCTAAGATATACTTTAGCAAGGATCATGCGGAGCATCTTTTTTTAGTGATCTTAGAACTCCATATGTTCATCCTAACGCTCTATTTACATGATCAACCCATGTTAGTGATCTATTCAATATGAACCCTAATTTGCTGGCCTTTTCGTAATATTCAATTGGCGTATTTCCAACTTGAAGCCGGTCAGTAGATTTATGTCCACCATATTTTTATACCCGGTACTCGAAGAGTAAAGGGGTATATTAGATTTGTTGAAAAAATTGATGTGTGTAACACTCAGAAGGAAGCGTTTTCGACCCCATAAAGTATATATATTCTTGATCAGCATTAATAGCCGAGTGGATATAGCTATGTCTGTCTGTCCGTCCGTCCGTCTTCATTAGCGCCTATGGCTAAGAGACTATAGAAGCTCCTGTCCTATCGCACTGTTACAAGTGTATTTCAAAATTTTGCCCCGCCCCCTTCCGCCCACTCAAAGGACGAAAATCTGTGGCATGCACAATTTTAAAGATATAAGAAAACTAAAAACGCAGAATCGTAGAGAATGACCATATCTATCAGAGTGTTTGGTCTGGATCAGATCGAACTGTAAATATAGCCACAATGAAGAAAACCATTTCGAAATGCATCGTTCCCTTTCGCTCTCTCTCACACACAGGGGTGGGCGCTATGCCTGATCGAATTTTTTGACGCCTAGTTCTCAGAGACTATAAGAGCTAGAACCACCAAACTTTCTATCCGAGCTCCTGTGATATCAAACCGAGACGAGTTTGTTTTAAAATTCGGCCACGCCCCCTTCCGCCCCCACAAAAGATGAAAATCTACAATTTTGAAGATACGGGAAAACAAAAAACGCAGAATCATAGAAAATGACTATATCTATCAGAGTATTGAATATGATCGGATCATAAATATAGTCAGAAGGAACAAATGAAATTTCAGTGGCCTCCCAAGCGCAGACTGATTCCCTCTCTCTCTCGCACACATCCGAGTATGTATATGTAGAAAGTAGATAAAAACATGTAGAAATGGCAGATGTAAAAAATGTATGTAAACAAATATGGAAACATCAATAGATCAAAATCTCCGAAAAGGTTCGACTTAATTACTTTTTTCTTTTTTGGCTAAAATTAAATTTGTCCCTTTTGCGAACATGTCATAAATTACAACAAGCTCACATACATATATACTGACTGAGTACCGGGTATAAAGTAGAGCCGTGGCGCAGACGCGGCTCATAACGTTCCCCCTAGTTTTCACTAGTGTAATCCCCCTTCAAATTTGCGAATTCCCCATGACTGATAAAAAGTTGTAATTGATTGACAAGTTACAAGGAAAAAAATGCTATCAAACTAAACACTGATTCAATTTTTTATGAATTCTTTAAAATTAATTAGATAATAAATTTAAAAGCTCTAATGTGTTGATATTAAAGTTGATTTTGCATGAGACGCAAGTACAAAAGGACCTTGGGAAGGTCAGTTGCTTACTGAAAGTCACGTCGAAACAAACACATTTGTATTTGTACAAAAATTTAAAAAATAGAAATTGCAATAGTGTTTGATATACGGACTATGGCTGTATTTATTATAAATTAACATTTTTTGATCCCCAAGTCAAAAAAAGTGGGTTTGAAGCTAGAGTTTTGTTCTTGTTACATAGTGTAGTTGGTCAAGTCGATTAATCTTAATCTGATGGCTGTTATAACTAATTCACATAATCTTTAATTTTATAAATATTTAAAAATTGTTTTTCCAGTCTCGATATAAATTTGGGTTATACGATGAAGTTTCATACAAATACGGAGAACGAGTACATCACTGTAACTGGATAAGATTCCTTACAGTTTCCTCTTCATATGATTCCAACGTAAATCTTATCTGCACAAAGGTCAAGGGTGATCCTATCTATGAGGTAGTTAAAGCCATTATGATACATCAAGAATTGGTAGTATACTACTTGCCAGAACGACCGGAAGAGAGTATTGTGACACAAGTACGTTCAATATTGTATAGAAATGCAATGGAATCCTTTGTAAAAGGTAGGCAACATTAAAATATATTAAGAATATTTATATATCGTCTATAACAATAATAGTAAAACTGTGCGACAGTGGTTGTATACTTTTTAGGAAACCCAAATTAGGCTGTAGGCCAGGTTGAGTACATCTGATTCCCATACGTAGATAATTTCCACCATTACTCAGCTTTTGAATTTCTTAAAAAGATTTTTTAGGAATATTGAAAACTTTAAGTATAGGCATGAGATCTGCTAGACCTACAATTTAATTTTGGAAAGCAAATTCAAATGAAATTGGATTTAGTCACACTGTGTAATACGGTATCGAATTTTGAATGCCCTATTTAAATTTTATAATATAATTTATTTTTAGACACTCCACTGGATTTATCATTATCATTGATGTACAGATTACCAAATTTACCGCTTTCTCCTCCAGCAAGTGAAGACGAACATAAGTCAATTTCAGGCATTTGTTCAGGTATTAAGTTACAGTTGATTCATTTAGAAAATGAGTACCAATTTTCTTTTGTAGATATAGATAAGTACATATATCAGACTCCAAAAAGACGAGCTATGAGAAATGAGCGATCTCTGTTACCCTGTGACGTTTGCAGCAAATCCTTCGATCGACCGAGTCTTTTAAAAAGACATATGAGGACACATACAGGTTTGTTATTATAGTTGTTATTCCTCAAACCGACTTTTTCTGATATACTTTGCACTAAAACATTTTTTACAGAATTATGGTTTTTTATGGTTGAGTTTTGTTTTAATAATACTACTCAACAAAATTAACTTTTTTCCCGCTGTGGCCTAAGCCGACATTTTCTGATAGATGTAGGGATTTAAAAATGTTTAAGCAAGTATGGTTTTTTTTTTGGGTTTAGTTTTTTAAAGAATTTTTTTGAATTTGGTATGTTTTTTTCACAGTTAGTGCTTTTTTGCCGTTAAATTCCATTAGGTACCATCCCAAATTCCATTTTACCGGTAAAAACTGTTACAAAAAAAGATTTTTGGTATTCTTTAAAAAAAATAAAAACGGTTATACAGTGTTGGAAAACAAATAGAAACGACATATTTTTGTCAAATTTTTCCAAATTTTGTTCAGTAAACATTTTTTTTTTTAAATTTTATAATTTTACTTGAAAGTATATACAGTAACGCATAAAAATATAACAAAATAATAACTTTCGAAAAACGTAAACTAACAAAAATTTATTTTTATATTTTTTAAGCCTGGATAAAATAATAGAAACGCATTTGACTTTTGTTCTTATGTTGTTTTAAAACGGTTGAAATCGTGTATTACAGGATACATTCCATAAAATAAAGATAAAAGAAGATAAGGAATAACTATTCTTGCGGATTCCATTTCGTTTGTTGTTGTTATTCGTTTCTGAATAGGTCGAGACGTACATTGTACGGCAATTGATAGAAAACAGATTCTTATTCTACGAAATGAAAGCACAACTAAGTCAGACATAGCCACAATTCTAAACTGTTAAAAAAAAAATGCGTTTACGGCGATTCGCTACAAAAAAAAGCCCAAATACACGCCAAAAAACGAGCGCAACATCAAAGAAATTCGACACCATGCTTTTCTGTCATCGGAAGATCTGAGAAATGATCAGTTTTGGGGGATCTTAAAGAATAGGATGGGAAAAATTAAAATGATATGTGGCAAAAAGTTCAATCCGAATGGTACTCCATTGATCCATCAATTTGGGCCGAACTGGTCGATTCCATGGGTTGTCAATGTGCCGAAGTCACTAAAAATCACAGTGCCATAATCAAATATTAAAGTTAAAAGTAAATCTACTAGCCTTTGAAGCTAAACATTTGTTTTTCTTAGCCTCAAGTCTTTTTGTTAGTTTAAGTATTTCGAAAATTATCATTTTGTTATATTTTGATGCGTTACTGTATAGAATTTTAAGTACAATTATTAAACTTGAAAAAAAAAATACGAAAAAAATATGTCGTTTCTATTATTTTTTCACCACTGTATATCGACTAACGGAATTTATCGGAAAAATTCGGCATACGAAGGTTTGGTCAAACGGCTCCAACTTAGCCGTTTATCTATCGATTTTTACAAAGGATACCTTAAACGACGCCTAATTAATGTACCTGTCTAAAACCAAATACATCCCAAGAAATATTTTTTCCGACTTTTCCTGAGTTGCCAAAGTTAAGATTAATGAACATTGTTCATTGTACATATATAAGGTTTTATTGATTTCCAACCAGCGCACATTGGAGACAAAATCTTTTTTTTATGATACGTTATCATAATGTACACCTGGCTAAAAAAACTGCATTTATATTTTTGGATTTTTATAATGATCTTAGACATTTAAATCAAAAGAAGCTTGCCGAAATTTGGAAGAAATATGAAACATTTTAGTAAGCGCAAGTGTAATGGCCATTGCCTTAAATAATCATAAATAGAAAAATTATATAAATACTCATCAAATAATCACGTTTAGATTAATGCATTACTGAAAAAAACAACTAGCAAAGCTACACCTTATATGGGCGGTAGGAGTGGTCATGGTCGGATCGGTCTGAAATTGATCTCAGGTCTTATATATATATATATACCAGAGTTCTGCACCGGTGGCTGTTTTCGACACCAGTAATGATGAGTACACCATCTTTTTTGCGATAGCGATGGTACAAGCACCGCCTAGAATGCGATTGCGATTTAAACACCACATAAGAAACGAATAAGTGTGTGAAGCGACAAGAAAATATGCGGTGCCTGAACACATGCACAAAAATTGACTCGCTCAAATTTTGACGAGTTCAGTTTTTTACTGCGATGTTTTGCCGCAGAATAGTGAAATAAAGTAGACAAAATTTTGAGTATATTGAGAGTACACGATCAATATTTTACCGAAATATTTTATTTCTTTTAATGTATGCGTCTTTACATCATTTTCGGGGTAGTTTTTCGACACACACTTTTTGTGCGGTGCCTGCTTGTATGTCGAAAATATACCCACTCAGAATGTGACGCACACTTCAGGCACCGCATACGAATGAGCAGAAAAAGAATCGAGTAAAAAAACACCGCATCAATTTTTGTTGCGTTGCTTCAGTACTCATGTATGAAAATGATATTGTACTGCGGTACACTAGTAGTTGCGGTGGACCGCTGCAGATCTCTGATATATGCATATATCATTACAATCAACTGCACCCAGTTTCAATTTTCTAACTTCATTTTTTGAATTTATGCCAAAATTTCGTCTATCTGGACCAATGTGCAGCGGTTTAGGAGCGGGTTGAAATGGTTTTAACTATTATTTGTGAAGTCTTAATGTAAATAAGTGTACATTATATATATACTATTTTCAGGCGAAAAACCACACGAATGTTTGGTATGCGGCAAAGGATTTAGTACATCAAGTTCACTTAACACACATAGGTAATTATCTTTAACAAACAATAAAAACCTAACTTATAACCAAATTTTACATAAATAGAAGAATTCATTCTGGAGAAAAGCCTCACGAATGCCAAGTGTGCGGGAAAAGGTTCACAGCGAGCAGTAATCTATATTATCACAGAATGACCCATATAAAGGTAACGTACATTATTTTATGTATTTAAAAAAAAACATGTATGAACAATTATTATTATAGGCACGTATTGCATATCCTTGAAGCTTAAGTTAAAATTTATTTTATATATTTCCTCTCTTTATATAAAATTAAACAATTATTTTGCGAATATAACTCTCAAGAAATTGCGAAAAAATTTGTCTATCACCTTTATAATCATAGATGCCTAAGAAATTGATTCAAACCAAATTCAAATTGAGCTGGAACTTTAGGGGACACAGCAGCTTTCTCGGCTGGTTTCAAAATCTCTAGTATAAAGGTTTTGTCCAATGAATCGGTAAAAAATATTTCACTAAGAGAAGCTTCAAAAGAACAACAGGGTGTAAATTGGATAATAAATTCTTGGTTTGGCATTGCAATTGCTCGAGAGAATTTTCTTACTGCTCGTGAACGCTTTCATAAAAGCATAAGGCAAAAATAAAGCCTCGCTTAAAACGACCTAGAAGCCAAACGCCTCAAAATCGCAAATAGGACTTTGGAACATAAGTAAAGGAATATTCAATGAACATATACAAAAAATATCTCGGGAAAATTTGCTGAACTTTCTTGTAAAGTAAGGTCAAAGTTAAAAAACAGCCCAAAAATGTGATCCATGTATTATATATCCATATATTTCATATATTAGACATAGATACCAAAATAAATAGGCAAATAAATATTCTTTAGTAAATTTAAGCTTATAAGATACTATTTCCAATGTAGATAAAAATTAAAAAAAAAGCTTTTTGGTCCAAAAAATTTTTTTTTGTAAATTAAAAAAAAATATTTTTTATCAAAAATTTAAAATAAAATTATTTTTTTTAGTAAAATTTACAATAAAACGTTCTTTATTGATACAAACAAATTTTTTTAAATTTATTTTATACAGGCAAATATGCATCGAAAAAAGTTCAACTTTGGCAATGTGTTGTTAAGCTTTCTGACTTTGGAGCGAATTGTACTTTCGTACGCTAAATTTTGAAAGATTTATCTTTCAAATGCATTTTATTTCATGAAGATATCTTAATTTGTTCAGAAGTTACTAGTTTAGCAAGCTGAAATGGCTGAATGTCCCACTGTGCGGCGTTCAAAAGCATCTCGAAGGAAAATCTGGCCAATAACAATTTCATTTTTTCGGAGTGCTAAATTCGAATGATATTTTGCATTTCCATTTCGTGTTAATTAAATACTGCCGCTCCAACTATTTATATTAAGTGGCATCGTCCAGTGTGTTATCGTATGTTCACGTGAATGTCTAGAAGAAAAATAGCATGTCTCTTTATTATATTATATTTTCAGTTAAGAATGTAAGCAGTTGCCGTTTTCCAGTCAAAGACAATCGCAAAAAACATATTTTTGTCGTTTACAAATTATTAAAAAGTTATTAGCGGAGGGTGGGAAAATGCACTATTTCTGATACGTAAATTTATATACAACTTTTTCTCTCAGATCCCTCACTAAAAACAAAAAAATAACAGAAAACCAACATTTCACAAAATTTTTCTGAAATACAACTCTGTGCTACAATGCTCCTAAAAAAGAGTAAAAAAATGAAATCTCTAGAGAGCCTGGGGCAGCTATTTTTTGGTTGATCTTACAAATCACCGAGATTTCTGTAGCACCTCTGTATATATATATATTTTAGAGTGGGTAAATTTGCCAGGAGTAAAAAAAGGAATTAAGCTGATGTCAAAATCATAATATCTACGACGAATTTGAAGAAGGTTTGCCAAAGAAACAATGAGTCTAAAATCAGTTTGGAGCTTACGGCCTTTAAAGAGAAGTTGTTCGTATTTTATACAGTGAAGCCCCGCTAGCTCTAACGCCTATAACTTGAAAATCACTGTTTCTGCCATTATTATTTCTGTGGCGTCGACTATATTACTTGTTAAATTTTCGGCTTTACCATCGAGGTCTGGCATAAGCTTTGATGCTGTATTAATGAAATCGATATTTGTTTGCTCCATCTCGTAGTCTGTATTTCCTTTTAATGTCTCAATTTCGATATCGATATTATAATCCTCATTTAGAGGATTTATTTATATCTTATTTATATTTTATTTTTTTCTTAGATCGCTATGATATCGTGAAAATGTCGTATGTAAGCAAGGAAAAGACGGAATACCTTTTCGTTTGCAATCAAACTTCTTTCGATTACAAAGCAAGCCAGAGTGGCGTATAGTTCAATACCATGATGATTTTGAGCCTGAGTTGGAAAACACACGTGTGCGTATGGGCATACTTTCTATTTGATGGAATTTATCGGACACATGTAGCGGAATAAAGAACAATAGCATCAAAATGGAATTAGATCAAATATTATAAAACTCGAATCAAATAAACGGTTCTAACCAAATTACCCCAATTAACCAATTCATCCTTTTTGCGAACAGAGATACCAAAAGACTGGAAGAGAGACCAAATCCAAATCCAGGGCTTACGTATAAAATATATTGTACAGGTTACATAAATCATCCCCTGCCATCCATATTTTCTGAAAAGAAAAAGCATCTTCCCACATTGTGTTGAACATTTTTCGCAGTGTACGATTTAGTTTGCGCAGAAAAAATAGAGAAGTTGCGCATCGTGGTCTTTATCATATGATTTCTGGACGCAGACTGATTCGTCTCTGCTGTCGCGACGCAGCCGAGAAGAATTATGAAACCGGGTTTCTCTGCCGCTGCGGCAGTCGAGCAGAAAAACGATTCCATGTGCATAGGGCCGAAGTCAGCTGTTGCGCCTCTTGCTTGGACCTAACGCATCCGAAAATTCCTAACGCGTTCTATTGGCTTAGCTCATGGTGAAATTATATATACATATGTAGGTGGTGTATTCTCCACATGTGCTCTCTTGTGTAGCGCACGATTTTTTCATTGTCTTTTTCTTCATTGTTTAATTCATGCTATACTATGCTATTATTTGATTTTTTGAAATATTTGGTTTTATTTATTAGCGAAAATATGGTATTTTCTGCCAGGTGAAGCAATACCAAACGAAGAGTGCAGAGCGCAAAGCGCTTGCTATCACTTTCTAGCGCTTGTCTCTCTGAGAGCAGAGAGAGAGAGCTGAAAAATGTAACGTCCTTACTACACCGGAATACGCCACCCCATACATAATTTCACCATGGCTCAGCTTGGATTGTGCCCGTTTGCTTTTGTACTACGGCCACACTATGCATTATCGGTCGGTTGTGTGTCCGTATGCGGAACTGGTCGGATCTCACTGTGAAAGCCGGTGCGCCCTATTGGTCGAATATAAATATATATATTACGTTTCTATGCGACATTTAGCCGATGATTTACAAATGCAAATCTGAAAAGTTGGCATTCACAACGAAAAAAAGGAATTCACTGCGAAAACGTAAACAATGAATGACAAGAATAACAACTAAACACAACCATATTTGCACAGAAAGTTATAAAATAATTATAAAAATGGAAGAAGCAGGTAGTAAGTTTAATAGATATATTTTGTATTTATTATTTTATAAATTCAGAAATTATTGCAGGCACTATTCGTGGCTACTCCTAAGACCCTACCAACTACTCGTATTCAGAGGAAGACCCCACGGTGGAGAGGGAAATTGCAATTCGTTTTTCCAACGGAATCGCATCTCGCCAGTTGGTGTCCTTTCGAAGAACATCCAGTTGGCTTACCAATAAACAGAAGGTGGATTTCACCATCCTGAAGCTTTCTTTGAAAAATCCCTTTTTGTTCTCCAGAACAACCTTCTCGCAAAAAGTTCCGTACCGCTTCTTAAACGCATAAAGCATAGTCTGCACATACAATTTCAATTGGATTGCAACTTCCTTACAACCATTCACACCCTTCTTAACATAATTTCATTAAAATAATTTAGCATTGCAAAAAATACTTCCTCATCGAATTAATTTATTTGATTTTCCCTTCTGTCCCATCAGTTTTTGTGTGGGAAACGGCTATAAGAGATATTAGATAAGATGATTAAAATGTCTTAATAGCTACTGAAGGGCTGCTGCTCCGAACACATAGCTTTGAAATTGGAGGCACCGTCAATTGTGTTATTTTATGTGGCTGAAATGTGAATTTTATATAATGTATAATTAATGTTATGAATTATGATTAATACATTTATGAAATTTATAATTGTATTATAGCGGAGTTCTCAGGACAAGAGAATTAAATTACTATATAAATTTCCACGTTCAGCTCAGTACGAAATGATGATTGCCTAAATCGATTCAAATTAGAGAAATTTATATAGATAGCTGTAACTTTACATGCGTAAAAAAACTTGCGTAGAGTCGTCACAAAATTAAAAGTTTTTGGTAAACAAATTTGTCAGAAACTGGAGCCAAGAGTGAACAAAATGTTATATTTTTATATAACAGCGTTTCCGACCCCATAAAGTATATATATTCTTGATCAGCATCAATAGCCGAGTCGATATAGCTATGTCTGTCTGTCCGTCCATCTGTCCGTTTTCATGAGCGCCTATATCTCAGAGACTATAAAGGCTAAAGGAATACAATTTTGCATCCAGACTCCTGTCATATCACACTATTACAAGTGTATTTCTAAATTTCGACCACTCCAAAGACGAAAATCTGTGGCATGCACAATTTTAAAGATACGAGAAAACTAAAAACTTGAATCGTAGAGAATGACCATATCTATCAGAGTGTTGAATCTGGATCAGATCGGATCATAAATATAGCCACAATGAAGAAAACCACTTCGAAGTGCATCGTTCCCTCTCGCTCTCTCTCACACACCGAGTTGGGTGCTGTTCCCATTCGTCCAGATGAGCGCCTAGATCTCAGAGACTATATGAGCTAGAGCAACCAGAGCCGTAGACGCGGCTGACAACGTTCCCTCTCGTTTTTTTTTTTGAATATATATTTTTTTTTAATTAACAAAAGGAATTTGCAAGGAATAATTCGATCTACAAATCGGAAGGAACAACGGTATATAGTTTCTAGTGTTTCAAACACGAATAGTGAAGTTTATGCGGCTCAACAAGTCCGGGCTATCTACGTCACCCTTGATCAAGTTGTGCACAAAAATCACACCAAGCATTTTTCTACGGTTAACTAAGGATGGAAGGTTTATTAAAAGCAATCTACTAGAGTAAGACGGCAGTCTCACACTTGCATCCCAGTTTAGGCCGCGTAGAGCGAAAATTAAAAAGTTTTTCTGGACTGATTCTATACGGTCCTAGTGTACTTTGTACTGAGGGCACCATACACAAGAACCATAAAATCGGACGAACAAGTGATAAATAGAGAGTCTTTGCTATATAGGGGTCGTCAAGTTCCTTTTACCACCTCTTCATGAACCCAAGCACTCCCATGGCCTTATTTACCATGGTAGAAATGTGTTCAGAAAACTTTAACTTGGGATCTAAAAGAACACCAAGATCATCAACTGGGGCAATTCTCTCAAGAGAACCCCCGCCTAGTTTGTAAGGAGCCAGACATTTCGAAGCATTAAGGTATAAAAAATTTGCACAACAACATGACTGAAAGCTATTAAGATCGGATTGCAACCTGGATTGTGATAAACCATCCTTGTACTGGTCACACAGCTTAACATCATCCGCATACATGAGTACTCGTGAGTATGTTAATACCGAAGGCAGGTCATTTATAAAGAGTGTAAAGAGTAAGGAGCCTAGATGGCTGCCCTGTGGTACGCCCGTGGTAACCATAACTGGTGAACCCAGGGAGTACTCTTTGGGACCTGGAACAAAGGTAGCTAGAAATCCATCTCAAGAGATTGGGTAGAAACCCTGAAAGGTCAAGTTTTTGTGCTAGGAGAGAGTGGCTTACAGGGTCGAATGCTGAAATCTGTGTAAATGACATCCGTCTGTGGATTACCTTGGAAGCCCTTAATGATGAAGGAGGTGTACTCACTTGATGTGATGTGCACAACTTGATCAAGGGTGACGTAGATAGCCCTGACTTGTTGAGCCGCATAAACTTCACGATTCCTATTAGAATTACTAGAAATTATATACCTTTGTTCCTTCCGATTTGTAGATCGAATTATTCCTTGCATGAACCTTTTAGAGTTTTATGCTCGGATTATAATTCCCTCTACCATATTATATCGGCAACTAATTCCCTTCCTCTTCTCAAATTACTAATACTCACATACCTTTCTCGTAGTTAGTAATTGTAGTTGTGGTGTACGATAGTTTTAATGCATGATTAACTCCTTTAGTAAGATTAGTTCTAATTTTCCTCGAAAACTAGTCTAACATCTATCTTTCCTGCATGATCGCGATCGCTTCGGTTAACGAGTCGCGCGTTTTGCGACAGCGCCCCTCGGTCGGTTGGGTGGGAGGAGGGCTGCGTTTTGGCCTGGGATTCGCGCGTAACAGCATTCGGCTGGTGTCCCATGGGCCACTTGATGGTGCAGTCATTGCACGTCAACGTCCAAACAAAAATAAATTAGTGGTTGTTGATCTCCGCCTTATAAATCCATGCTGAGCAGGAGATATAAGTGATCTGCAAAGATGCTGCAGGTGCGGGGTTAAAATTTTCTCAAACACTTTAGGAACAGCGGATAACTTAGATATACCTCTATAGTTCTTCGCGTCAGGCTTACTACCTTTCTTATGGAGAGGAATTATGAACGACTCCTTCCATATGGAGGGGAAGCATGAAGAGTTTATGGACAGGCTGAATAGTTTAAGCAACGGTCCACACAGAGACTCGGCGCAGTACCTAAGTACACAGCCGGGAACTCCGCCCGGACCCGGTGAAAACAACGGCTTAACTTTCCGGAGATCATGAAGCAGAGAGCTTTCATTTAGCAAGGGACTGAAGATGCCATTCGACCTGGGTAAACCGTATCGGTACGGCTGACCGGAGTAGCATTCCTGTGAATAGGTTGCTTGAAAGAATTGGGCGAAAAGATCGGCCATTGCCTGATCATTATTTACCGACGTGTTAAGAAATGATTGCGAGGATGGATGTGCGGACGTTTTACGCTTACTGTTCGCGAAGCTGTAAAACTGCTTAGGGTCCTGAGAAAAACGTATCCTGCATCGAGATAGGTAGTTCTTATAGCATTGGGAATTGAGAACCGAAAAGTTTGACCGAGACATTACAAAGCGAGAGAGAGAAGAAGGAGATTCCACTTCTTGAAATTTTTTGTAAAGCCTTGATTTTAAGTTTTTTAGACTGGATAACTCTTTTTTAAACCAAGGGGGCTTACCAGATTTAATAGGACAGGAAAGCGGGCCACATGACTCAAAAAGTGAGTCAAGTGCAGCGTAGAACATTTTTGTACCTATCGTAACGTCTGTGCACAAATACAAAGCGGACCAATAAAAATCCCTAATGAGGTTATTAAGCTTCGCAAACTCCAATGCGGTTGGTCTTATATCGAGCGACACTTCGAAGGTAGGATGGTAGGCGGTGGTATAGTGAGCGGAGGGACTCGAGTTAACAACGCTATGGTCGGATCCGTTACAAAGCACAGATCAAGCAATCGACCCAGGGAATTTTTCACATGGTTGACTTGAGACAGGGATAAGTCAAGTAAGCCGTCTATAAAGTCATGTCGTGACATGGGCTCGTTTATCGTTTACCACTCGTTTACCGAAGACCAAAGAGTTCCTGGTAAGTTGAAGTCACCAAGAACTATCATATGATCTTTATCAGATAGCGAGGAAGAGACAGCGTTTAAGGCGGACAAGTGCTGCTCGTAAATTGCGATATCCGAAGAAGGGGGAATATACGAGCAAGTGATGAAAACTGAAAAAGCGGGAAGAATCAGTGTTACACACAGGAATTCCGGTTCTTGTTGAATCTTGACTGTAAAATGTTCCGACGTGAAGTTAGAGTCCACTGCAATCAGAACTCCATCTGCACGTCGAGACGAACGGTCATTCCTAAAGGTAATGTACCGACCTGGCAAAACTTCAGAACTTCGGCTTTAACCAGGTCTCGGTGAACACAATTACATGGGATGCAAATGCGACGCTATCCCGATACAGAGTGATGAGCTTACTACGCAAGCCTCTAACATTCTGGTAGGTGATTAAGAGAGAGGAAGTTAGTTTTTTGGACGGGTGGAGGTAGACTGGGAAGATGAAAATGGAGCACTGGACTGATTAGTATTAAGAGTTATTGGGGGCCTATTCTTCTTCTTAGCCTTAAACTCCTTCACCACAATGTTCTCTTGGCAAAATTTGGCAGAGAAAATGGTGTCAAATTGAGTCGGGTAGACGCTTATCTTGAATGAAGTTATCTTTCTGGCATAAGAGAAGTTAAACTTCTCCCCCTTCAAACCGACAGCTGTTATTTGGCTTTGAATAAAAGCAGTAAAATCGCTAATAGTGGAGTGAGGGGCCAGCCGTGAGACAAAAATTTGTCGTTTACGTGTAGGTGTGATCACCACCAATCTTGGTTTTGGCACCACAGGCCTCGTACCTGTGATGGAAATACCCGGTGGTCCGGGTCGTATATTTGTTGGTGGGATCGGAATGGATGGGATAGCTAGTTGTTTGGCGGACTCAACGGACGCTACAGAAGTTTCTGGCTGTATGTTCTCCAAGGTGATAAATTCGGCAGCCGAATTAGCATCACCAGCAGCAGTCGTTGCACTTGGAGTAGCAAACGATATCGGCTCCTGCAAAATTTGAGTGGTCGGAGTCGGTTGTTCGGTAACGAGCGGCTGAAGGACAGTTGGAGCTTGCAGATTCCGCGGAGTGACCTTTTTGCGCCTAGGAGACTCATTCAGCAGTAGTTTGCAACTGAAATGAGACTCCATGGGTAGGAGCTGATCATAATGCTTTTTAAAGCCAACGGTCAGCTCCTTAAAGACATTCCGTGTCTGCCTCATAAACCTGGCCATCTCAATATGAACCACCCGGCATGCCTCGCAACAGTAATAGAAGCCATTATGTTTGGAAATGGCATCACCTACGAGGCCTGAATACCCAACGCACTTTGCGTGCACTACTTTTTCGCAGAGATAGCAGGGGATATTCGGCTGAGCAGGGGTGACCTCCTTTTTGCAGGTTTTTTATACCCGATACTCGAAGAGTATAGGGGTATATTATATTTGTTAAAAAAATGGATGTGTGTAACACCCAGAAGGAAGCGTTTAAGACCCCATAAAGTATATATATTCTTGCTCAGCATCATTAGCCGAGTCGCTATAGCTATGTCTGTCTGTCCGTCCGTCTGTCCTTCTGTCCGTCTGTCCGTCCGTCCGTCTTCATTAGCGCCTATAGCTCAGAGACTGTAAAAGCTGGAGCAACCTAATTTTGTATCCAGACTTCTGTCCTATCACACTGTTACAAGTGTATTTCAAAATTTCGCCACGCCCCTTCCGCCCACACAAAGGACGAAAATCTGTGGCATGCACAATTTTAAAAATACGAGGAATCTAAGAACGCAGAATCATAGACATGGACGATATCTATCAGAGTGTTGAATCTAGATCACATCAAATCATAAATATAGCCACAATAAAGAAAACCATTTCGAAATGCATCGTTCCCTCTCGCTCTCTCTCAAACACAGGGGTGGGTGCTATGCCTGATCGAATTTTTGGACGCCTAGATCTCAGAGACTATAAGAGCTAGATCAACCAAACTTTCTATCCAAGCTCCTATGATATCAAACCGAGGCGGGTTTGTTTCAAAATTTTACCACCTACCCTTCCGCCCCCACGAAGGACGAGAATCTACAATTTTGAAGATACGGGAAAACCAAAAACACAGAATCATAGAAAATTCCCATATCTATTGAATGTTGAAGGAACAAATTAAATTTCAGTGGCCTTCCAAGCGCAGACTCATTCCCTCTCTCTCTCGCACACAGCCGTGTATGTATATGTAGGAAGTAGATTTAGACATGTTGAAAAGACAGATATAAAAAACGTTTGTAAACAAATATGGAAAAATGGAAACATCTAATATACTGTGTTTATG
>OZ018402.1:48383607-48505764 GCA_963969585.1 Drosophila helvetica
ATATGGGCGGTAGGAGTGGTCATGGTCGGATCGGTCTGAAATTGATCTCAGGTCTTATATATATATATATACCAGAGTTCTGCACCGGTGGCTGTTTTCGACACCAGTAATGATGAGTACACCATCTTTTTTGCGATAGCGATGGTACAAGCACCGCCTAGAATGCGATTGCGATTTAAACACCACATAAGAAACGAATAAGTGTGTGAAGCGACAAGAAAATATGCGGTGCCTGAACACATGCACAAAAATTGACTCGCTCAAATTTTGACGAGTTCAGTTTTTTACTGCGATGTTTTGCCGCAGAATAGTGAAATAAAGTAGACAAAATTTTGAGTATATTGAGAGTACACGATCAATATTTTACCGAAATATTTTATTTCTTTTAATGTATGCGTCTTTACATCATTTTCGGGGTAGTTTTTCGACACACACTTTTTGTGCGGTGCCTGCTTGTATGTCGAAAATATACCCACTCAGAATGTGACGCACACTTCAGGCACCGCATACGAATGAGCAGAAAAAGAATCGAGTAAAAAAACACCGCATCAATTTTTGTTGCGTTGCTTCAGTACTCATGTATGAAAATGATATTGTACTGCGGTACACTAGTAGTTGCGGTGGACCGCTGCAGATCTCTGATATATGCATATATCATTACAATCAACTGCACCCAGTTTCAATTTTCTAACTTCATTTTTTGAATTTATGCCAAAATTTCGTCTATCTGGACCAATGTGCAGCGGTTTAGGAGCGGGTTGAAATGGTTTTAACTATTATTTGTGAAGTCTTAATGTAAATAAGTGTACATTATATATATACTATTTTCAGGCGAAAAACCACACGAATGTTTGGTATGCGGCAAAGGATTTAGTACATCAAGTTCACTTAACACACATAGGTAATTATCTTTAACAAACAATAAAAACCTAACTTATAACCAAATTTTACATAAATAGAAGAATTCATTCTGGAGAAAAGCCTCACGAATGCCAAGTGTGCGGGAAAAGGTTCACAGCGAGCAGTAATCTATATTATCACAGAATGACCCATATAAAGGTAACGTACATTATTTTATGTATTTAAAAAAAAACATGTATGAACAATTATTATTATAGGCACGTATTGCATATCCTTGAAGCTTAAGTTAAAATTTATTTTATATATTTCCTCTCTTTATATAAAATTAAACAATTATTTTGCGAATATAACTCTCAAGAAATTGCGAAAAAATTTGTCTATCACCTTTATAATCATAGATGCCTAAGAAATTGATTCAAACCAAATTCAAATTGAGCTGGAACTTTAGGGGACACAGCAGCTTTCTCGGCTGGTTTCAAA
This sequence comes from Drosophila helvetica, assembly GCA_963969585.1. Taxonomy (NCBI): domain Eukaryota; kingdom Metazoa; phylum Arthropoda; class Insecta; order Diptera; family Drosophilidae; genus Drosophila; species Drosophila helvetica. Next base: position 48,384,949 of record OZ018402.1, read on the forward strand.
ATCTCTAGTATAAAGGTTTTGTCCAATGAATCGGTAAAAAATATTTCACTAAGAGAAGCTTCAAAAGAACAACAGGGTGTAAATTGGATAATAAATTCTTGGTTTGGCATTGCAATTGCTCGAGAGAATTTTCTTACTGCTCGTGAACGCTTTCATAAAAGCATAAGGCAAAAATAAAGCCTCGCTTAAAACGACCTAGAAGCCAAACGCCTCAAAATCGCAAATAGGACTTTGGAACATAAGTAAAGGAATATTCAATGAACATATACAAAAAATATCTCGGGAAAATTTGCTGAACTTTCTTGTAAAGTAAGGTCAAAGTTAAAAAACAGCCCAAAAATGTGATCCATGTATTATATATCCATATATTTCATATATTAGACATAGATACCAAAATAAATAGGCAAATAAATATTCTTTAGTAAATTTAAGCTTATAAGATACTATTTCCAATGTAGATAAAAATTAAAAAAAAAGCTTTTTGGTCCAAAAAATTTTTTTTTGTAAATTAAAAAAAAATATTTTTTATCAAAAATTTAAAATAAAATTATTTTTTTTAGTAAAATTTACAATAAAACGTTCTTTATTGATACAAACAAATTTTTTTAAATTTATTTTATACAGGCAAATATGCATCGAAAAAAGTTCAACTTTGGCAATGTGTTGTTAAGCTTTCTGACTTTGGAGCGAATTGTACTTTCGTACGCTAAATTTTGAAAGATTTATCTTTCAAATGCATTTTATTTCATGAAGATATCTTAATTTGTTCAGAAGTTACTAGTTTAGCAAGCTGAAATGGCTGAATGTCCCACTGTGCGGCGTTCAAAAGCATCTCGAAGGAAAATCTGGCCAATAACAATTTCATTTTTTCGGAGTGCTAAATTCGAATGATATTTTGCATTTCCATTTCGTGTTAATTAAATACTGCCGCTCCAACTATTTATATTAAGTGGCATCGTCCAGTGTGTTATCGTATGTTCACGTGAATGTCTAGAAGAAAAATAGCATGTCTCTTTATTATATTATATTTTCAGTTAAGAATGTAAGCAGTTGCCGTTTTCCAGTCAAAGACAATCGCAAAAAACATATTTTTGTCGTTTACAAATTATTAAAAAGTTATTAGCGGAGGGTGGGAAAATGCACTATTTCTGATACGTAAATTTATATACAACTTTTTCTCTCAGATCCCTCACTAAAAACAAAAAAATAACAGAAAACCAACATTTCACAAAATTTTTCTGAAATACAACTCTGTGCTACAATGCTCCTAAAAAAGAGTAAAAAAATGAAATCTCTAGAGAGCCTGGGGCAGCTATTTTTTGGTTGATCTTACAAATCACCGAGATTTCTGTAGCACCTCTGTATATATATATATTTTAGAGTGGGTAAATTTGCCAGGAGTAAAAAAAGGAATTAAGCTGATGTCAAAATCATAATATCTACGACGAATTTGAAGAAGGTTTGCCAAAGAAACAATGAGTCTAAAATCAGTTTGGAGCTTACGGCCTTTAAAGAGAAGTTGTTCGTATTTTATACAGTGAAGCCCCGCTAGCTCTAACGCCTATAACTTGAAAATCACTGTTTCTGCCATTATTATTTCTGTGGCGTCGACTATATTACTTGTTAAATTTTCGGCTTTACCATCGAGGTCTGGCATAAGCTTTGATGCTGTATTAATGAAATCGATATTTGTTTGCTCCATCTCGTAGTCTGTATTTCCTTTTAATGTCTCAATTTCGATATCGATATTATAATCCTCATTTAGAGGATTTATTTATATCTTATTTATATTTTATTTTTTTCTTAGATCGCTATGATATCGTGAAAATGTCGTATGTAAGCAAGGAAAAGACGGAATACCTTTTCGTTTGCAATCAAACTTCTTTCGATTACAAAGCAAGCCAGAGTGGCGTATAGTTCAATACCATGATGATTTTGAGCCTGAGTTGGAAAACACACGTGTGCGTATGGGCATACTTTCTATTTGATGGAATTTATCGGACACATGTAGCGGAATAAAGAACAATAGCATCAAAATGGAATTAGATCAAATATTATAAAACTCGAATCAAATAAACGGTTCTAACCAAATTACCCCAATTAACCAATTCATCCTTTTTGCGAACAGAGATACCAAAAGACTGGAAGAGAGACCAAATCCAAATCCAGGGCTTACGTATAAAATATATTGTACAGGTTACATAAATCATCCCCTGCCATCCATATTTTCTGAAAAGAAAAAGCATCTTCCCACATTGTGTTGAACATTTTTCGCAGTGTACGATTTAGTTTGCGCAGAAAAAATAGAGAAGTTGCGCATCGTGGTCTTTATCATATGATTTCTGGACGCAGACTGATTCGTCTCTGCTGTCGCGACGCAGCCGAGAAGAATTATGAAACCGGGTTTCTCTGCCGCTGCGGCAGTCGAGCAGAAAAACGATTCCATGTGCATAGGGCCGAAGTCAGCTGTTGCGCCTCTTGCTTGGACCTAACGCATCCGAAAATTCCTAACGCGTTCTATTGGCTTAGCTCATGGTGAAATTATATATACATATGTAGGTGGTGTATTCTCCACATGTGCTCTCTTGTGTAGCGCACGATTTTTTCATTGTCTTTTTCTTCATTGTTTAATTCATGCTATACTATGCTATTATTTGATTTTTTGAAATATTTGGTTTTATTTATTAGCGAAAATATGGTATTTTCTGCCAGGTGAAGCAATACCAAACGAAGAGTGCAGAGCGCAAAGCGCTTGCTATCACTTTCTAGCGCTTGTCTCTCTGAGAGCAGAGAGAGAGAGCTGAAAAATGTAACGTCCTTACTACACCGGAATACGCCACCCCATACATAATTTCACCATGGCTCAGCTTGGATTGTGCCCGTTTGCTTTTGTACTACGGCCACACTATGCATTATCGGTCGGTTGTGTGTCCGTATGCGGAACTGGTCGGATCTCACTGTGAAAGCCGGTGCGCCCTATTGGTCGAATATAAATATATATATTACGTTTCTATGCGACATTTAGCCGATGATTTACAAATGCAAATCTGAAAAGTTGGCATTCACAACGAAAAAAAGGAATTCACTGCGAAAACGTAAACAATGAATGACAAGAATAACAACTAAACACAACCATATTTGCACAGAAAGTTATAAAATAATTATAAAAATGGAAGAAGCAGGTAGTAAGTTTAATAGATATATTTTGTATTTATTATTTTATAAATTCAGAAATTATTGCAGGCACTATTCGTGGCTACTCCTAAGACCCTACCAACTACTCGTATTCAGAGGAAGACCCCACGGTGGAGAGGGAAATTGCAATTCGTTTTTCCAACGGAATCGCATCTCGCCAGTTGGTGTCCTTTCGAAGAACATCCAGTTGGCTTACCAATAAACAGAAGGTGGATTTCACCATCCTGAAGCTTTCTTTGAAAAATCCCTTTTTGTTCTCCAGAACAACCTTCTCGCAAAAAGTTCCGTACCGCTTCTTAAACGCATAAAGCATAGTCTGCACATACAATTTCAATTGGATTGCAACTTCCTTACAACCATTCACACCCTTCTTAACATAATTTCATTAAAATAATTTAGCATTGCAAAAAATACTTCCTCATCGAATTAATTTATTTGATTTTCCCTTCTGTCCCATCAGTTTTTGTGTGGGAAACGGCTATAAGAGATATTAGATAAGATGATTAAAATGTCTTAATAGCTACTGAAGGGCTGCTGCTCCGAACACATAGCTTTGAAATTGGAGGCACCGTCAATTGTGTTATTTTATGTGGCTGAAATGTGAATTTTATATAATGTATAATTAATGTTATGAATTATGATTAATACATTTATGAAATTTATAATTGTATTATAGCGGAGTTCTCAGGACAAGAGAATTAAATTACTATATAAATTTCCACGTTCAGCTCAGTACGAAATGATGATTGCCTAAATCGATTCAAATTAGAGAAATTTATATAGATAGCTGTAACTTTACATGCGTAAAAAAACTTGCGTAGAGTCGTCACAAAATTAAAAGTTTTTGGTAAACAAATTTGTCAGAAACTGGAGCCAAGAGTGAACAAAATGTTATATTTTTATATAACAGCGTTTCCGACCCCATAAAGTATATATATTCTTGATCAGCATCAATAGCCGAGTCGATATAGCTATGTCTGTCTGTCCGTCCATCTGTCCGTTTTCATGAGCGCCTATATCTCAGAGACTATAAAGGCTAAAGGAATACAATTTTGCATCCAGACTCCTGTCATATCACACTATTACAAGTGTATTTCTAAATTTCGACCACTCCAAAGACGAAAATCTGTGGCATGCACAATTTTAAAGATACGAGAAAACTAAAAACTTGAATCGTAGAGAATGACCATATCTATCAGAGTGTTGAATCTGGATCAGATCGGATCATAAATATAGCCACAATGAAGAAAACCACTTCGAAGTGCATCGTTCCCTCTCGCTCTCTCTCACACACCGAGTTGGGTGCTGTTCCCATTCGTCCAGATGAGCGCCTAGATCTCAGAGACTATATGAGCTAGAGCAACCAGAGCCGTAGACGCGGCTGACAACGTTCCCTCTCGTTTTTTTTTTTGAATATATATTTTTTTTTAATTAACAAAAGGAATTTGCAAGGAATAATTCGATCTACAAATCGGAAGGAACAACGGTATATAGTTTCTAGTGTTTCAAACACGAATAGTGAAGTTTATGCGGCTCAACAAGTCCGGGCTATCTACGTCACCCTTGATCAAGTTGTGCACAAAAATCACACCAAGCATTTTTCTACGGTTAACTAAGGATGGAAGGTTTATTAAAAGCAATCTACTAGAGTAAGACGGCAGTCTCACACTTGCATCCCAGTTTAGGCCGCGTAGAGCGAAAATTAAAAAGTTTTTCTGGACTGATTCTATACGGTCCTAGTGTACTTTGTACTGAGGGCACCATACACAAGAACCATAAAATCGGACGAACAAGTGATAAATAGAGAGTCTTTGCTATATAGGGGTCGTCAAGTTCCTTTTACCACCTCTTCATGAACCCAAGCACTCCCATGGCCTTATTTACCATGGTAGAAATGTGTTCAGAAAACTTTAACTTGGGATCTAAAAGAACACCAAGATCATCAACTGGGGCAATTCTCTCAAGAGAACCCCCGCCTAGTTTGTAAGGAGCCAGACATTTCGAAGCATTAAGGTATAAAAAATTTGCACAACAACATGACTGAAAGCTATTAAGATCGGATTGCAACCTGGATTGTGATAAACCATCCTTGTACTGGTCACACAGCTTAACATCATCCGCATACATGAGTACTCGTGAGTATGTTAATACCGAAGGCAGGTCATTTATAAAGAGTGTAAAGAGTAAGGAGCCTAGATGGCTGCCCTGTGGTACGCCCGTGGTAACCATAACTGGTGAACCCAGGGAGTACTCTTTGGGACCTGGAACAAAGGTAGCTAGAAATCCATCTCAAGAGATTGGGTAGAAACCCTGAAAGGTCAAGTTTTTGTGCTAGGAGAGAGTGGCTTACAGGGTCGAATGCTGAAATCTGTGTAAATGACATCCGTCTGTGGATTACCTTGGAAGCCCTTAATGATGAAGGAGGTGTACTCACTTGATGTGATGTGCACAACTTGATCAAGGGTGACGTAGATAGCCCTGACTTGTTGAGCCGCATAAACTTCACGATTCCTATTAGAATTACTAGAAATTATATACCTTTGTTCCTTCCGATTTGTAGATCGAATTATTCCTTGCATGAACCTTTTAGAGTTTTATGCTCGGATTATAATTCCCTCTACCATATTATATCGGCAACTAATTCCCTTCCTCTTCTCAAATTACTAATACTCACATACCTTTCTCGTAGTTAGTAATTGTAGTTGTGGTGTACGATAGTTTTAATGCATGATTAACTCCTTTAGTAAGATTAGTTCTAATTTTCCTCGAAAACTAGTCTAACATCTATCTTTCCTGCATGATCGCGATCGCTTCGGTTAACGAGTCGCGCGTTTTGCGACAGCGCCCCTCGGTCGGTTGGGTGGGAGGAGGGCTGCGTTTTGGCCTGGGATTCGCGCGTAACAGCATTCGGCTGGTGTCCCATGGGCCACTTGATGGTGCAGTCATTGCACGTCAACGTCCAAACAAAAATAAATTAGTGGTTGTTGATCTCCGCCTTATAAATCCATGCTGAGCAGGAGATATAAGTGATCTGCAAAGATGCTGCAGGTGCGGGGTTAAAATTTTCTCAAACACTTTAGGAACAGCGGATAACTTAGATATACCTCTATAGTTCTTCGCGTCAGGCTTACTACCTTTCTTATGGAGAGGAATTATGAACGACTCCTTCCATATGGAGGGGAAGCATGAAGAGTTTATGGACAGGCTGAATAGTTTAAGCAACGGTCCACACAGAGACTCGGCGCAGTACCTAAGTACACAGCCGGGAACTCCGCCCGGACCCGGTGAAAACAACGGCTTAACTTTCCGGAGATCATGAAGCAGAGAGCTTTCATTTAGCAAGGGACTGAAGATGCCATTCGACCTGGGTAAACCGTATCGGTACGGCTGACCGGAGTAGCATTCCTGTGAATAGGTTGCTTGAAAGAATTGGGCGAAAAGATCGGCCATTGCCTGATCATTATTTACCGACGTGTTAAGAAATGATTGCGAGGATGGATGTGCGGACGTTTTACGCTTACTGTTCGCGAAGCTGTAAAACTGCTTAGGGTCCTGAGAAAAACGTATCCTGCATCGAGATAGGTAGTTCTTATAGCATTGGGAATTGAGAACCGAAAAGTTTGACCGAGACATTACAAAGCGAGAGAGAGAAGAAGGAGATTCCACTTCTTGAAATTTTTTGTAAAGCCTTGATTTTAAGTTTTTTAGACTGGATAACTCTTTTTTAAACCAAGGGGGCTTACCAGATTTAATAGGACAGGAAAGCGGGCCACATGACTCAAAAAGTGAGTCAAGTGCAGCGTAGAACATTTTTGTACCTATCGTAACGTCTGTGCACAAATACAAAGCGGACCAATAAAAATCCCTAATGAGGTTATTAAGCTTCGCAAACTCCAATGCGGTTGGTCTTATATCGAGCGACACTTCGAAGGTAGGATGGTAGGCGGTGGTATAGTGAGCGGAGGGACTCGAGTTAACAACGCTATGGTCGGATCCGTTACAAAGCACAGATCAAGCAATCGACCCAGGGAATTTTTCACATGGTTGACTTGAGACAGGGATAAGTCAAGTAAGCCGTCTATAAAGTCATGTCGTGACATGGGCTCGTTTATCGTTTACCACTCGTTTACCGAAGACCAAAGAGTTCCTGGTAAGTTGAAGTCACCAAGAACTATCATATGATCTTTATCAGATAGCGAGGAAGAGACAGCGTTTAAGGCGGACAAGTGCTGCTCGTAAATTGCGATATCCGAAGAAGGGGGAATATACGAGCAAGTGATGAAAACTGAAAAAGCGGGAAGAATCAGTGTTACACACAGGAATTCCGGTTCTTGTTGAATCTTGACTGTAAAATGTTCCGACGTGAAGTTAGAGTCCACTGCAATCAGAACTCCATCTGCACGTCGAGACGAACGGTCATTCCTAAAGGTAATGTACCGACCTGGCAAAACTTCAGAACTTCGGCTTTAACCAGGTCTCGGTGAACACAATTACATGGGATGCAAATGCGACGCTATCCCGATACAGAGTGATGAGCTTACTACGCAAGCCTCTAACATTCTGGTAGGTGATTAAGAGAGAGGAAGTTAGTTTTTTGGACGGGTGGAGGTAGACTGGGAAGATGAAAATGGAGCACTGGACTGATTAGTATTAAGAGTTATTGGGGGCCTATTCTTCTTCTTAGCCTTAAACTCCTTCACCACAATGTTCTCTTGGCAAAATTTGGCAGAGAAAATGGTGTCAAATTGAGTCGGGTAGACGCTTATCTTGAATGAAGTTATCTTTCTGGCATAAGAGAAGTTAAACTTCTCCCCCTTCAAACCGACAGCTGTTATTTGGCTTTGAATAAAAGCAGTAAAATCGCTAATAGTGGAGTGAGGGGCCAGCCGTGAGACAAAAATTTGTCGTTTACGTGTAGGTGTGATCACCACCAATCTTGGTTTTGGCACCACAGGCCTCGTACCTGTGATGGAAATACCCGGTGGTCCGGGTCGTATATTTGTTGGTGGGATCGGAATGGATGGGATAGCTAGTTGTTTGGCGGACTCAACGGACGCTACAGAAGTTTCTGGCTGTATGTTCTCCAAGGTGATAAATTCGGCAGCCGAATTAGCATCACCAGCAGCAGTCGTTGCACTTGGAGTAGCAAACGATATCGGCTCCTGCAAAATTTGAGTGGTCGGAGTCGGTTGTTCGGTAACGAGCGGCTGAAGGACAGTTGGAGCTTGCAGATTCCGCGGAGTGACCTTTTTGCGCCTAGGAGACTCATTCAGCAGTAGTTTGCAACTGAAATGAGACTCCATGGGTAGGAGCTGATCATAATGCTTTTTAAAGCCAACGGTCAGCTCCTTAAAGACATTCCGTGTCTGCCTCATAAACCTGGCCATCTCAATATGAACCACCCGGCATGCCTCGCAACAGTAATAGAAGCCATTATGTTTGGAAATGGCATCACCTACGAGGCCTGAATACCCAACGCACTTTGCGTGCACTACTTTTTCGCAGAGATAGCAGGGGATATTCGGCTGAGCAGGGGTGACCTCCTTTTTGCAGGTTTTTTATACCCGATACTCGAAGAGTATAGGGGTATATTATATTTGTTAAAAAAATGGATGTGTGTAACACCCAGAAGGAAGCGTTTAAGACCCCATAAAGTATATATATTCTTGCTCAGCATCATTAGCCGAGTCGCTATAGCTATGTCTGTCTGTCCGTCCGTCTGTCCTTCTGTCCGTCTGTCCGTCCGTCCGTCTTCATTAGCGCCTATAGCTCAGAGACTGTAAAAGCTGGAGCAACCTAATTTTGTATCCAGACTTCTGTCCTATCACACTGTTACAAGTGTATTTCAAAATTTCGCCACGCCCCTTCCGCCCACACAAAGGACGAAAATCTGTGGCATGCACAATTTTAAAAATACGAGGAATCTAAGAACGCAGAATCATAGACATGGACGATATCTATCAGAGTGTTGAATCTAGATCACATCAAATCATAAATATAGCCACAATAAAGAAAACCATTTCGAAATGCATCGTTCCCTCTCGCTCTCTCTCAAACACAGGGGTGGGTGCTATGCCTGATCGAATTTTTGGACGCCTAGATCTCAGAGACTATAAGAGCTAGATCAACCAAACTTTCTATCCAAGCTCCTATGATATCAAACCGAGGCGGGTTTGTTTCAAAATTTTACCACCTACCCTTCCGCCCCCACGAAGGACGAGAATCTACAATTTTGAAGATACGGGAAAACCAAAAACACAGAATCATAGAAAATTCCCATATCTATTGAATGTTGAAGGAACAAATTAAATTTCAGTGGCCTTCCAAGCGCAGACTCATTCCCTCTCTCTCTCGCACACAGCCGTGTATGTATATGTAGGAAGTAGATTTAGACATGTTGAAAAGACAGATATAAAAAACGTTTGTAAACAAATATGGAAAAATGGAAACATCTAATATACTGTGTTTATGCTAGGCCCATTTTATGAAATCATTTCATGCAATGGGGAAAAAAGTGTGTGCATAAACACCATTTCATGTATTCGTTAACACACGAAAGTTGACTATGAATTCAGCCTGAATTCATGAAATGGTGTAAAAATTAGGTGGCAACGCCCGGCGAAAAAAGTAAATAAGTGACGACGAAAAGTAGAATATGTATGTGGAATCGAAAAGACCACTTTTGACTGATGCCGAGTCGACTGAGCTTCTTGCGCTGGTGAAGGAGGAAGATTTAACTTCAAAATTGTTGCCAAATTACACATCTGGCGACTCTGCTGATATGATTCCATGTATTTTTCTCCGTCGGATAAGCAAGGGCTACTTTGATTTCACGCATTCTAGAACTCATGAAATTCATAGCATAAACATAGTAATAGATAAAAATCTCCGAAAAGGTTCGACTTAATTTTTTTTTTCTTTTTTGGCTAAAGTTAAATTTGTCCCCTTTGCGAAGATGTAATAAATTACAACAAGCTCACATACATATATACTGACTGAGTACCGGGTATAAATTAAAGCCGCGGCCGTAGATGCGGCTCACAACGTTTCCCCTCGTTTAGCACAGACCACTGCGAATTCCATTTTAAATACAATAAAGAAAAAAACATATTTCAAAACAAATAGACCAGTGTGCCAGACAAACGCTTAAAGCGGAATTAGTAAAAACTGAGCGGAGATAGGAGAGCGGGTGCAGCAGTTGCTAATGAGAGAGGGAGCGCTACTGCACGAAAAGTATCGAGAGCGAGAGAGGAAGAACAGTTATTTAAGTTTGGGCTGTAGGGAGAGAGTGATGCTAAAACACACTGTTAACCGACGAAAAAAAGGCATAAATAGGCATGCACTCGCGATTCAGGATAGATTTTATGAAAGCAGTTTAATTTGTTTGTTTGACAAAGGTTTATTTTGAACAAACACCGGCTGTTTATGTGCGGAGCGCAAAGAAAAAACGCGTCTGAACATTACGAAAGAGATTAGACGATGCCGATAATGGCGGAACCGATATTTATATTGTCGTCACTCATTTTAGCTATGTTTAGTCTTGGTTTTTATATCACGCTAGAGAGATGCACCGAAATACGAAAGCGAAGACGAAAAAATGTATATGTGTGTATATGCACTGCACCGGCACAGAGAGCAGAAGCGAAGATCGATAATGCGGCGAAGCGACGACTAAAAACCTACCGTTATTCACAAGCGAACGATTTCGAGTTGGAAAGAGAGGTCTATTTGTGCAGCCTGTTCCGACCGCTGGCTGAAGCGAACGACGAAAGAGGAGGCGAATCAAAAAAAACGGCTTACACTGAGAACTCTATGCAGCCGGTCTTAAGCGTTGCGCACGCTGAAGCAGACGGCAAAAAGGAAAACGAATAGCGGCCGCTAGAAACGCTAGTCCACGGGAATCACGTCACCAAAATTGTAGAGGCTGCCGACCTTCTTCGGCAACTCTGACTCCATATTTACGAAATACATTTTCTCCGTTTTTAGATTAATTAGATTTTATTTTTCGTTTAGTTATAAGAGTTTTGTTTTAGAGACCGTGGCCGTGAGCCTTGAGTATGGTGTTTCCTGCACAAATTTGTAGTATGCGGAAAAAAACCGCTATAGCGCTCCTGTGGACAATTCCAACGACACGCAACGCTGCGCTCGACGGCTATTTGTATTGATACGCGATGCTTCGCGTTCGACGAATATTGTTTACAGACTGGCCAAAGCAGTAAGAACTCAGAACATGAGTGTGTGTGCGTGTGTACTGAGAGCGTGATTTACATGAGCGTGATAATAGATAACTTAAGATAATAATAGATATTGGATAGGCTGATTTAAAATGTCTATTGATCGCTGCTGTTCTGAACAATTGATTTTATTATTGCCTTATATGTTTATGCTATATTTACTTTCTTTCGTTATTTAAAATTTTGAAAATAAATTCTTTGATCAGCATTGTAATCGCTTGAGAGCCATTTTGAACCGCTCGGCATGCTGAAGGTACGCTGACCCCACAGAAATCTCCTGCCGTAATTAGAAATCTGCCGCTTGAATAAAACTTAAGGCAAAAAACAGTTTTGTCTCTGACTTTATTTTTCAATAGACTCATCTTCTTCATCTTTTGTGAAGCAGAAAAATTCTTAACCGGCAGATCGCCGCCGGTAGGAAATTAACTCTCACATTCGTTATCATACACTTTAACGTTCCGATAAATGTTAACGAATATAACGAATGTATCGAATAATAAGGAATGTAGGATTAATCGGGTATTAAAATCGTTTCAGACTCAGAATAGTACATGATGTTGGAATTATACCGATAAAACCTTCTAAAAAGAATATCTATGGGTGATTAATTATTTTTGTATTCTTTAGGAAAAACCACATAAATGTAATCTGTGCTCGAAATCATTTCCCACCCCCGGAGACTTAAAAGCTCATTTGTATGTTCACAGTGGCTCTTGGCCTTACAAGTGCTACATTTGCCACCGCGGATTTTCCAAGCAAACTAATCTGAAGAACCATTTATTTCTACATTCCGGTAAGCTTAGCATATCACGTATATACTGATGTTAATATATTTCTCTAAATACCAAGGACCGACAACAATGATTATTTTGTGATTTTGTAGCCAAAAAATCATTGACTCACAATAGCCGCACAGAATAAATAGATATACCACTAGACTGCTTATTCATAATTTTGGAGGCAATTGCTCTAACAAACCCGACTGACGCCAACCGACGTTGATCAGGTGGGAGTTGCCTTTAACACCATAAATCGATTCAACACCGAAACGAGAAATAGCCAGAAGCGTAGTTAATAGGGATTACAATACATTTTCTTAGTTAACCTGGAATTCAATAGGAAAAACAACGTACCGCTGTCTCGCCTTCTACTCTCTTTGCTCTCGTCAATCGAAATAAAGAAGCGGTAGCATGGCTTGACTATCAGCCCTTTTAAGTGTGACCGCATACAAGAAATAAACAAAGAAATACAAAGTTCTCTGATAAATACTGAAACACACTATATCGATTACATACGCATGGCGCTACATTCAAATTGGGTAACTATCGAGTGGATCCGTTCCGCGAAACCGACACTGATGCCTTCGTGCTTCGCAGCGAGAGAGAGTAGTTTTGATAAATGTACCCATTCGGACCCATACTTGGCTACTTCCGGCCTTCTACGGGGCAGTGCTCTTGGTCACAGCTGTTCGCAATGTTCATCAATGACACATGTCTCAACATTTAATCTTCTGAACATCTGCTTTATGCTGATGATCTTAAAATCTTCTGATCTGTCAAAACCTTCGGCGATAATATCCTCCTTCTTATCCGACCTGGATGGAGTTACTCGTTGGTGAAGACTTAACTGGCTCCCTCTCAATATTTGCAAAGGATACTTTGTTTCTTTTAAGAAGTGCGTCTTCAATGTGCTGGCCTCTTACTCAACATATGCACATCTGCCCTTGAAGCAGACGGAGATACTTGACCTAGGAGACTTGTTCCATTCATTTGAATTTCATTGCCAAAAGCCTATGCTTTGTTCGGCTTTGTTAGGCGCCATTTATCCCAGTTTGGGACCCATATACGAAGCTAATTCTGTACTCAATCCTTGTGCGTTTTAGCCTTGAATACGCTTCAGTGGTCTGCAAGCCAACTGGGGTCGTTCAAATTTCTCGTATCGAAAGACTGCAAATGAAGTTTCTGAATTTTGCTCTCCAACCTTTGCACTTTTCAATTCCATTGCCGATCTGCAGACTTCGCCTCGCGCATCTCTTTCTCTCGAGGATTGAAGGACAATTGTGGCTCAGATCTTTGTCTATGAACGATTAGCGGAAAATATCGATGCGCTGAGTTGCTCGGTTGTGGGTATAATATCATACGACGGAGTGTTCTTCCACTTGACTTGTGTGGCACTATCTACCCCCTGCAGCAGGCTGTGTATTATAATAATGCAGTCAGAAACTTACTCCTTTGTCCCAATACTCTTTAAAGCTCACAGATTGCCAATTGCGGCATCTGTCAAGGACCGCAGTTGGAACATAAACGACTCCTCAAAGCGCTGCACATGTGCACATGTGGCATGTAACATGTGCCCGAAATATTAAACGCTTATTAATAAATCGTCAATTAAGCAAATCTATAGCGATGGGATAGCTGGCGTAGATAAATTCTAGCGACGGGATCGTGTCTATAGCTGGTCCTTTCAAGCAGTATCGTAGGTGCTGAAGTTTCGCCACATTTCATAGTCATTTGCATTTCCTAGTCAATTATGGAGCAACATATGCTTCTAAACGTAGAATATCCCCGCTGAATTCCGGAAGCGATCAAAACCACTAGAGACATTAAGCGCACGTAGTCCTCCTCTCTGAGCTCACCAATGTTCTCCTTGCTGACGGTCCCTCCAATTCTCTGTGCTGTCCTTATCATAGTTTGCACCTTACACTATTAGTACGCAATGTCTGAATCGAGAAACACGGTGGTGGGGGTGCCAAAATGTTGAGTTTTTTCAGCAGCGTAATTAGCGATATATTTTCTTAAACACGCAAATGGTTTGATTTTTATACCCGGTACTCAAAGAGTATAGGGGTATCGAAAATATAGAATAGTTTTTCTAAAACGAAACCGAAGAATTTTGGGTGGCTGTAATTTTATTAAAAAAGGCGGTACGAGAAGAATATGGCGTGCGCTCGATCAGAATCAATTTCAACGAATATATAATTTCAATTTATCTCTAGCCTAACTAACCTACGTTGGCAAAGCGGGGCGAATTCGCCAAGAGCGAGAGAGTGAGCTTTTATTGCGCTCCCTCCTTGCCCTAAGCTATCTTACACTAGACTTCAAACAATTCAAAACAAACAGACGAGAAACGACGAAACACCGGCCCCGTTGAAGGCCTGCACGGCTTCAACTCAATGGAAGTGGTGCCAACTAGTGGATGACCCGCCTGAACTCTGCTCCGTCACTCCTCCTGAGGTCGACGACCCTGACCATGCCGTCCTCCCCTGCGTGCGTGGCGATAATCCTCCTGACGAGCCACTCCTGCGGTAGAGGATTGTCCTCGGCCACGAGGACGAGGTCTCCTTCCTCTGGGTTGGGCTGCTGCTGGTGCCATTTGCCCCGAATTTGGAGGCCCAGGACATATTCGTGGGACCATCGTCAACAAAACGCTTTCCTGACTGACGAGACAAGTCGCCATCGTCGTAAGCAGCTGAGACTCTGCTAATCCGGAGTCCGCAGAGCTAGGGAGGCGATGAGCGACCCGCCTGTCAGCAGGTGCCTGGGCGTTAGTGCCTCGCCATCGCTTGGGTCCTGGTTGAGAGCTCGCAGTGGCCTGGAGTTCATTGCTGCCTCGATCCCGACGAGGACTGTGGCGAGCTCTTCGGCGTTTAGGAGAGCGCTGCCTACCGTAGGAGTAGGCTCTCCGCAGTTTTTACACCTGCCTCCCATGTGAGGCGCACGCGGAGGTATGAACACAAATTCGCATCCGTTTTTGATGCGAATTCTCGAACTGCGTCCCCCTGCTCCTAGAGTCTCATCCGCAGAGCGCTGAGGTGGCGGCTGGCTCCGACGAAGTTCGTCGCGTTGTCGCAGTGCACGACTTGGGGATATCCTCGGCGCCCGACGAACCTTTGGAAAGTCAATAAGAAAGCGTCAGTGGAACCGCTTTGGACGCAAAAAAATCAAAAAGCGCGATGTATGACTAATATGGGAGCCTTTCTCGAATTTTCAATGTCGTATATCCTGGTCCACAAAAATCCACGCCGCAAATTGCAAATAGGCGGAGAGCACGGAGTCGATCTGCGGGTAAATTCCCCATAAGTTGAGTTAGCAATCGAGGTTTGCATTTAAAGCAGCGCATATTTGATCGGATTGTCTGACTGCAGATCTCCTGAGCGTTCACTATCCAAACACTCTGTCGGAGGATGCTCACCAGTGCTCGTGAGCCGACATGTAAATTCGAATGGTGCAGATGACGCACGTAGCTCCGCACAAATTGGGAGCGCTTTGTCAACAGCAAAGGAAACATGGCATCATATGTTATAGGAGCTTTAGCTCCCCCCCTACTCGCAACAACGAAAAAGTACACCAAGTACCTATGTCATCATGGATGAATGGGTTCAGCCGCTGAAGACTAGGACCAACCTTAGATCCTTTCTGAACCTTCTCGATTTCTTCTTTATACTCGTGATGTTGTATAATCTCAACAATTTTATGGAAAGCTTCATTATATTCGGTCGGTGAGCCAATTTTTTCAAACTTTATAGTTGGGTCTTTGCATTTTCCTATAAAGCGGAACATATATGCGAACACTCTAAGCAGCTTGAGGTGTGACAAAAATCCCTCGATGACATCTGCCAGCTCCGAACTTTGCACAGCGGCGGTCAGTCCGACCGCAGTCTTCCTCTTCTCCAGCTGAGCGTCTTCTGGAAGCTCGAAATGAGCGTTTTTGGGCCAGTTTTCTTCGTCATCCTTCAAAAATAATGGTCCTTCGAACCAGATTGACTGGACTATTTCGTTGACGTCACAACCTCTTGACACAATATCTGCTGGGTTCTGTTTCGTGGGTACATGCTGCCACTTCATCTCACCACTCTTAAATCTCAGCCACTCTATTCGAAACGAACGTTGACAACAAGGATGGATGAGACCGAATTCAATTAAGTGTTACTTCTAAATCCCACCAATAAACAGTTCGTTCGATAGGGACCTTGAATGATTTAATGATTCTGTGACAGAGATCTGCGAAAAGGTGAGCGGCACATAACTTAAGCCTTGGGAGTGTTTTGGTCTTGAGCGGCGCTACTTTGGACTTGGAAGTCAATAAAAAATTTAAAAACCACTTTGCCAACTCAAACCCAGTGGCTTGAAGCACCTGAGACACTTCGGACTTAATTGCCCTAAGCTCCTTTACGCATGCAGCACCAGTCAACATGTCATCGACGTATAACGTATAACGTATAACGGACCCGATAACGTCAGCAGCTTTAGGGAATGAGAGCTTTGCAGACTCACTCAACCTCTTCAAACACCGAATGGCCATAAATGGGTCTGGTCCAGTCCTATATGTTACGGTGTTGAGCTGGTATATTCTCAAGGACTCAAAAGGGTCTCATCTCCACACTATAAGCTGAAATCGTCTATCCACATCATCTACCAAGACTTGGCGATACATTTTCTTAACATCGGCTGTCAAGGCGTACCTGTGTAGTCTGAAGCGGAGTAAGGTAGAATACAGCTCATCCTGTATCGTAAGACCAACCATAAATATGTCGTTCAAGGCCACCTAAGAGGACGTCTTAAAAGACGCATCGAAAACGATACGGAGCTTGGTCGAAGTACTTTGGGGCTTCAACACACACTGATGGGGAATAAAATAAGGATTGTGTTGGCTGTGGGAGACATGTGACCTAAGGAGATGTACTCTTCCATGAACTCCAAGTACATTTTCTGCAACTCAGGGTCACGATAAAATCTTTTTTCAATCGACAAAAACCGCCGTTTAGCTACTTCAAAGGAGTTGCCCAAGATACTGGAATCTGATTTGAACGGCAGCTTTACTTCAAACCGACCTGAAGGCAACCTGGGTACTCTTTCTATTACTATGTTTATGCTATGAATTTCCTGAATTCTAGAATGCGTGAAATTAAAGTAGCCCCTGTTTATCCGACGGAGACAAATACATGAAATCGTATCAGCAGAGTTGCCAGACGTGTAATTTGGCAACAATTTTTAAATCAAATCTTACTCCTTCACCAGCGCAAGAAGCTCAGTCAACTCGGCATCAGTCAAAAGGGGTCTTTTTGATTCCACATACATATTCTATTAATTTTCCTGTTTCGTCGTCACTTATTTACTTTTATCGCCGGGCGCTGTCACCTAATTTTTACACCATTTCATGAATTCAGGCTGAATTCATAGTCAACTTTCGTTTGTTAACGAACACATGAAATAGTGTTTATGCACACCCTTTTTTGATCAACAGATAAAAGCTCGAAAAATGTCTTTGCCCCTATAAACATATCTATCTTCTGTGGCTTAAAGAAATATGACTCTGCAAGTGGTAAGTTCTTCGGGATTTGCCAATCACTTGCAATCACTCACCCGAAATAGACCTTAGAATCCAGAAATCGACCGAGAACTCACTACCAGTAACTCGCGACTTCACCACCGTGTGTATCTTCTTCTTGACTTGTGAATTGGACTCACCAATACTAAGAAAGCTGATACAGTACTCTTCCCTACGGATCTGTAAGCGCTGTGCTAAGTCCTCAGTGATGAAATTAGTTTGGGACCCAGAGTCAAGCAGAGCTCGGGCCAAAACATAGTCACCGTTATTTGTTCGGATGCTTGCGATCGAAGTAGCCAGAATAACTCTGTCCATAGCTGTCGCATGCAGAGCATGCGAAGTGGACGGTTCATATTGATTGGAAAGAGGAGAAAAACTCTCTGAGGGTGATGGCAAGGCTAGACTTTTGTTCGCCACTGTGTACCTATGCAATAAGGAATGGTGTGAGCAGCCACATACTCGACACTTCTTAGCTTCGCATTGTACTACAGAGTGGCCTTTTTCAGACAATTGATACATAGGGATGCAGTCTTTGCGAATTCAAACCTTTGCATTACTGCCAGCCGACCAAATAGACTGCACTTTCGCATTGCAGTAGCTGCATTATTGGCTCTTCGTATAAGCAGTCGAACACGCAAATGAGCTCCGAATTTGAGGCTTGCTTGGACAGTTTTTTGCTCCTGCTTTGGTTTTGAAGATTCTTCGGCCGAAAGATGCTGATGTCTGCGATTGAGCACACTTTTGCAGTCCGTCCAAAGTGGCAGCTTATCATAATTGAGCTGTTCCTCCCATTTCTGTTTGATCACCGAATCGACTCTACTCAAGACGAGATGAATAAGCATTGCATTTGAGATCTTTTTATCATCGCCTATCGACAACAATGCGGTATCTATTAGGTTCCTTAAGGACGATGCTGATTGCTGGGTCATTTAGGGAGCAATGTGATTTTTTAAAATCAGATAATGGTTTTAAGCTAGCAATGGCTTTATCGTAGTTACTTTCGGATACTTGGTAACATTTATTAACGCTTCACCAGAGAGACACGAAAGCAAATGGTTGAACTTTTCGATGACTGGAATGCTTCCGTCATTTTGAACCAAAGTCTCAAATAAACATATAAAGTTTTTAAATTCCGAAAAAAAAATCTGAGTAGTTAGAAAGGCAGAGTTGAAGGTGGAGAGGAAAGTAATGCCTAGTCGGGCGGGACGGGACAGCAAAACTAATAAGTCTTATAAGGGCAGATGATTCCACCTCACCGGAGAGAAGCTTGTGGAGAAAAAGAACTCCATGACAGATCCTACGGGACTTCAGAGATTGGAGGTTAATGAGGCGTAGCCTGCTTTCGTAGGGAGGGAGATGTAACACAGGGTCCCAATTAAGTGCACGGAGTGCAAAGATGAGGAATTGTTTCTGCACGGATTCAAGCATATCTTGAAATTTTTGGTAATGTGGTGACCAGACACAGGAACCATATTCCAAGATCGGCCTGACCAGAGAAACGTATAAGACTTTAGTGGTGTAAGGGTCAGTAAATTCCTTAGACCATCTTTTGACAAAACCAAGAACTCCTTTGGCTTTATTCGAGATGGAGGAGATATGACAATTAAAAGAAAGATTAGAAACAAAGATGATGCCTAGGTCATTAACTTTGAACTGGCGTTCTAGGATACAACTATTAATGGAGTAGTCAAATAGGTATGGCTTGATGCGGTGAAAGGTCATGACATTACATTTAAAAATGTTCAGTGGAAGAACGTTAATGAGGCACCAGTTATTAAGAGCGTCAATATCCGATTGCAGAGATAACGGGGACGCAGGGTCTTTATAGGAAAAACATACTTTAACATCGTCAGCGTACATAAGGACACGGGAGTGAGATAATACTAGAGGAAGATCATTAATGAACAAATTAAATAACAGGGGGCCCAGATGGCTACCTTGAGGTACACCCGATGTAACAAGAACTGGTTTAGAGAGAGAGGAGTTGAAGCGGACACGCTGAGAACGATTACTAAGATAAGAATTGGTCCAGAGGAGGAGATTAGTCGGAAACCCAAGGAGAGATAGTTTATGGATAAGGAGATTGTGATTAACAGAGTCAAAGGCTTTACTAAAATCAGTGTAAACTACATCAGTTTGGCACTGATTAGCAAATCCAGTAGTTACGAAGGAGGAGAATTCCAGGAGGTTAGACGTAACTGAGCGACGTTTTACAAATCCACGCTGGGATTCCGAGAACAGGGAACTACAAAAGTGCTGCAGCTGAGAAGTAATGATATTTCTTCGATATCCTCCTGAAGTTGGCTTGCCGTGTCAATGTTTTCTATTAGCTTTTGCAGACTGCACTCGAGCTCCGTCAGTATCAGCGGAATATCGTCAGCTTCTTAACGGTCCGCTAAACATTGAATTTTCTTGACACGTCCGCTGCGCTTTTTTTTAGCTCTTCAAGGGCGGGGTTGTGATTGGTTTTTGGGGTCATATTGACTCTCAACACAAGCAACTGATAACGAAAGGTAAAATTAGGTGTTTTTACCCAAACGAGTGAAGTAAACGATAAATAACTGTTGCATCCAAATAGCGGTTCACATAGGTTATGATATATGTATATATACAATATATTTTAGTTTAAATGCATGCAAATCAAGGTCTACTATATCATACGTCTGTGCCAAGAATTGAAAGCGAGGTGCAATTTTTCTAGCACAAGACAATTTAAGGAAAGTTATCTCTGTCTTTAGCTCTAGCTTTCAATTATTGCACAAATACCTCTGGATCTGCGTTTGGATCTTTACTTCGAGCTGCTACTTTCCTCTTGCAGTCCGTGCAGGGCATCCTTCGGCGGTAGCAGGAACGAAGATTAAGTTGGGTATTTCGCGACCGATACGATTGCTTGAGCATGTTTTTTAATTGCTATTTTTTGTGTACACAAAATACACGACGCGGGCAACGATGCTTGATTCTATTAAATAGAATTATGTATATATATATATCATTCACCGACTATCTCTCTTCGATAAGCCCATTCCTGATTTCTCGGGCTTTGCAGTACATCGAGCTTTTAATGTTATCAGCAAAGACATAATCTCGATCTCCACCCTCCGTGATGAAAATCTGTTGATGTTGGTGAAATCCAAAGAAGTCTCCGAAAAATTCCTCAAAGTTACCCACCTGTCTGGCATCTCCGATTACGTGTGCAAACTACACGATACCCTTAATTTCGTTAGAGGCACCATATATGCTCCCTACCTAGTCAATATCCCCGACGGGACACATCTGTCACACACCTTTAAAAACTTTACTTGCCCCAAGGCATATATATACATATATACTACTTCTACAACCTGCCACAAAACACATCGGCCAAGCAAGGTATCGGTTTGCTTATGAAAAAAACACATTCCCCAAATACACAAATTTCTGAACTCCAACATTCTTTGCTCCCTCCTACAGCTTAACCTTAAGAGTGTGATTAACATCATAAATACATATATTCCGCCCAGCCAAGGTTTTACTAGTAGCGAAATTACCAACATTTTGAACCAAGTTAATGGACCACTCATACTGTTAGGTGACTTTAATGCGTGGAGTTCTCTATGAAGCTCCCCGAAAACAAATACCCGCGGAAAAAAGATTGAACGAGCTATAGCCGGAACAAACTTGGTTATCCTTAACGACGGTTCTGCTACACATTTCTCCACTCACAATACCTATACTCAATGATATCACCACAAATCGCTCATAGATGTAGCTGGTCTATTTTGGGTGATATTGAAGATATTGGAGAAAACTGGACCACGGGGTGCCTTAATCATCAAGTAGCGCAATTAACAAAATGCATAAGAGCTACCGCTAACTGCAGTATCCCACAGACCAAACGTGTGCGACACAAAGGAAAGTCCCCTGGTGGAACAAAAACCTTCAGCAGCATAAAGATCTCATATCACAAGTTCTGCCCTAATAAAGTACAAGAAAGCCAATGCAATTTTCAAAAATTGTTCGGCCTAGTATGGTCAACGTACTCTGTGGATAGCAATTTCTCAGACGAATATTTACAATAAAAAATCTTCTATCAGTCAGTCACTTACCACTTGCTTCCGCAAGAAGCTTGGAAGCCAATTTTACATTAACAGAAATTGAAGCAGCATTTGCAAATGCAAAAGGGAAAAGTCCAGGTGCGGATAGAATATCATATCCCATGCTAAAGCATATCCCCACGTCACTCAAAACCAAACTTCTGGAGATATTCAACACCATGCTTGATTCTGGTACCTACCCAGACATATGGAGATCAGCCGTAGTAATCCCAATAGCAAAGCCAAATAAACCACCCCACGAAATTAACAGCTTCCGTCTGATATCCTTGCTATCCTGCCTAGGTAAAACAATCGAAGAAATGATAGCTCGAAGACTGACGTGGTTCATCACCCATTATTTCACATAACCAGGTAGCATTTAAGCAGAAAATCACGTCTCCATTCTGGCGACGGATTTTGAAAGAGCCTTTGATCGCGTGAGGTTACATACAGTGCTTTGCCGTCTCGAGCGTTGGGGAGTTGGTCCTAGGCTTTATAACCTTATAAAGGCCTTTATGACCAAACGCATTTTCAAAGTTCGAGTCAACAACACTACTTCAAACACCCACAATCTCTTCAACGGAATCCCAAAAGGCTCCCCACTCTCCGTCGTTCTTTTCATAATAGCATTCGAAGAACCAAACAGCATTTTGACAAGACACAAAGATAACCATGTATCAATCTACGCCGATGACGCCATTATTTTTACCAAAATAAAAAATCTAACCACTGTAAAAAAGATTACTAAGATAAGAATTGGTCCAGAGGAGGAGATTAGTCGGAAACCCAAGGAGAGATAGTTTATGGATAAGGAGATTGTGATTAACAGAGTCAAAGGCTTTACTAAAATCAGTGTAAACTACATCAGTTTGGCACTGATTAGCAAATCCAGTAGTTACGAAGGAGGAGAATTCCAGGAGGTTAGACGTAACTGAGCGACGTTTTACAAATCCACGCTGGGATTCCGAGAACAGGGAACTACAAAAGTGCTGCAGCTGAGAAGTAATGATATTTCTTCGATATCCTCCTGAAGTTGGCTTGCCGTGTCAATGTTTTCTATTAGCTTTTGCAGACTGCACTCGAGCTCCGTCAGTATCAGCGGAATATCGTCAGCTTCTTAACGGTCCGCTAAACATTGAATTTTCTTGACACGTCCGCTGCGCTTTTTTTTAGCTCTTCAAGGGCGGGGTTGTGATTGGTTTTTGGGGTCATATTGACTCTCAACACAAGCAACTGATAACGAAAGGTAAAATTAGGTGTTTTTACCCAAACGAGTGAAGTAAACGATAAATAACTGTTGCATCCAAATAGCGGTTCACATAGGTTATGATATATGTATATATACAATATATTTTAGTTTAAATGCATGCAAATCAAGGTCTACTATATCATACGTCTGTGCCAAGAATTGAAAGCGAGGTGCAATTTTTCTAGCACAAGACAATTTAAGGAAAGTTATCTCTGTCTTTAGCTCTAGCTTTCAATTATTGCACAAATACCTCTGGATCTGCGTTTGGATCTTTACTTCGAGCTGCTACTTTCCTCTTGCAGTCCGTGCAGGGCATCCTTCGGCGGTAGCAGGAACGAAGATTAAGTTGGGTATTTCGCGACCGATACGATTGCTTGAGCATGTTTTTTAATTGCTATTTTTTGTGTACACAAAATACACGACGCGGGCAACGATGCTTGATTCTATTAAATAGAATTATGTATATATATATATCATTCACCGACTATCTCTCTTCGATAAGCCCATTCCTGATTTCTCGGGCTTTGCAGTACATCGAGCTTTTAATGTTATCAGCAAAGACATAATCTCGATCTCCACCCTCCGTGATGAAAATCTGTTGATGTTGGTGAAATCCAAAGAAGTCTCCGAAAAATTCCTCAAAGTTACCCACCTGTCTGGCATCTCCGATTACGTGTGCAAACTACACGATACCCTTAATTTCGTTAGAGGCACCATATATGCTCCCTACCTAGTCAATATCCCCGACGGGACACATCTGTCACACACCTTTAAAAACTTTACTTGCCCCAAGGCATATATATACATATATACTACTTCTACAACCTGCCACAAAACACATCGGCCAAGCAAGGTATCGGTTTGCTTATGAAAAAAACACATTCCCCAAATACACAAATTTCTGAACTCCAACATTCTTTGCTCCCTCCTACAGCTTAACCTTAAGAGTGTGATTAACATCATAAATACATATATTCCGCCCAGCCAAGGTTTTACTAGTAGCGAAATTACCAACATTTTGAACCAAGTTAATGGACCACTCATACTGTTAGGTGACTTTAATGCGTGGAGTTCTCTATGAAGCTCCCCGAAAACAAATACCCGCGGAAAAAAGATTGAACGAGCTATAGCCGGAACAAACTTGGTTATCCTTAACGACGGTTCTGCTACACATTTCTCCACTCACAATACCTATACTCAATGATATCACCACAAATCGCTCATAGATGTAGCTGGTCTATTTTGGGTGATATTGAAGATATTGGAGAAAACTGGACCACGGGGTGCCTTAATCATCAAGTAGCGCAATTAACAAA
The DNA here is from genome assembly GCA_963969585.1 of Drosophila helvetica. NCBI lineage: Eukaryota > Metazoa > Arthropoda > Insecta > Diptera > Drosophilidae > Drosophila > Drosophila helvetica. Next base: position 48,409,343 of record OZ018402.1, read on the forward strand.
ATGCATAAGAGCTACCGCTAACTGCAGTATCCCACAGACCAAACGTGTGCGACACAAAGGAAAGTCCCCTGGTGGAACAAAAACCTTCAGCAGCATAAAGATCTCATATCACAAGTTCTGCCCTAATAAAGTACAAGAAAGCCAATGCAATTTTCAAAAATTGTTCGGCCTAGTATGGTCAACGTACTCTGTGGATAGCAATTTCTCAGACGAATATTTACAATAAAAAATCTTCTATCAGTCAGTCACTTACCACTTGCTTCCGCAAGAAGCTTGGAAGCCAATTTTACATTAACAGAAATTGAAGCAGCATTTGCAAATGCAAAAGGGAAAAGTCCAGGTGCGGATAGAATATCATATCCCATGCTAAAGCATATCCCCACGTCACTCAAAACCAAACTTCTGGAGATATTCAACACCATGCTTGATTCTGGTACCTACCCAGACATATGGAGATCAGCCGTAGTAATCCCAATAGCAAAGCCAAATAAACCACCCCACGAAATTAACAGCTTCCGTCTGATATCCTTGCTATCCTGCCTAGGTAAAACAATCGAAGAAATGATAGCTCGAAGACTGACGTGGTTCATCACCCATTATTTCACATAACCAGGTAGCATTTAAGCAGAAAATCACGTCTCCATTCTGGCGACGGATTTTGAAAGAGCCTTTGATCGCGTGAGGTTACATACAGTGCTTTGCCGTCTCGAGCGTTGGGGAGTTGGTCCTAGGCTTTATAACCTTATAAAGGCCTTTATGACCAAACGCATTTTCAAAGTTCGAGTCAACAACACTACTTCAAACACCCACAATCTCTTCAACGGAATCCCAAAAGGCTCCCCACTCTCCGTCGTTCTTTTCATAATAGCATTCGAAGAACCAAACAGCATTTTGACAAGACACAAAGATAACCATGTATCAATCTACGCCGATGACGCCATTATTTTTACCAAAATAAAAAATCTAACCACTGTAAAAAAGATTACTAAGATAAGAATTGGTCCAGAGGAGGAGATTAGTCGGAAACCCAAGGAGAGATAGTTTATGGATAAGGAGATTGTGATTAACAGAGTCAAAGGCTTTACTAAAATCAGTGTAAACTACATCAGTTTGGCACTGATTAGCAAATCCAGTAGTTACGAAGGAGGAGAATTCCAGGAGGTTAGACGTAACTGAGCGACGTTTTACAAATCCACGCTGGGATTCCGAGAACAGGGAACTACAAAAGTGCTGCAGCTGAGAAGTAATGATATTTCTTCGATATCCTCCTGAAGTTGGCTTGCCGTGTCAATGTTTTCTATTAGCTTTTGCAGACTGCACTCGAGCTCCGTCAGTATCAGCGGAATATCGTCAGCTTCTTAACGGTCCGCTAAACATTGAATTTTCTTGACACGTCCGCTGCGCTTTTTTTTAGCTCTTCAAGGGCGGGGTTGTGATTGGTTTTTGGGGTCATATTGACTCTCAACACAAGCAACTGATAACGAAAGGTAAAATTAGGTGTTTTTACCCAAACGAGTGAAGTAAACGATAAATAACTGTTGCATCCAAATAGCGGTTCACATAGGTTATGATATATGTATATATACAATATATTTTAGTTTAAATGCATGCAAATCAAGGTCTACTATATCATACGTCTGTGCCAAGAATTGAAAGCGAGGTGCAATTTTTCTAGCACAAGACAATTTAAGGAAAGTTATCTCTGTCTTTAGCTCTAGCTTTCAATTATTGCACAAATACCTCTGGATCTGCGTTTGGATCTTTACTTCGAGCTGCTACTTTCCTCTTGCAGTCCGTGCAGGGCATCCTTCGGCGGTAGCAGGAACGAAGATTAAGTTGGGTATTTCGCGACCGATACGATTGCTTGAGCATGTTTTTTAATTGCTATTTTTTGTGTACACAAAATACACGACGCGGGCAACGATGCTTGATTCTATTAAATAGAATTATGTATATATATATATCATTCACCGACTATCTCTCTTCGATAAGCCCATTCCTGATTTCTCGGGCTTTGCAGTACATCGAGCTTTTAATGTTATCAGCAAAGACATAATCTCGATCTCCACCCTCCGTGATGAAAATCTGTTGATGTTGGTGAAATCCAAAGAAGTCTCCGAAAAATTCCTCAAAGTTACCCACCTGTCTGGCATCTCCGATTACGTGTGCAAACTACACGATACCCTTAATTTCGTTAGAGGCACCATATATGCTCCCTACCTAGTCAATATCCCCGACGGGACACATCTGTCACACACCTTTAAAAACTTTACTTGCCCCAAGGCATATATATACATATATACTACTTCTACAACCTGCCACAAAACACATCGGCCAAGCAAGGTATCGGTTTGCTTATGAAAAAAACACATTCCCCAAATACACAAATTTCTGAACTCCAACATTCTTTGCTCCCTCCTACAGCTTAACCTTAAGAGTGTGATTAACATCATAAATACATATATTCCGCCCAGCCAAGGTTTTACTAGTAGCGAAATTACCAACATTTTGAACCAAGTTAATGGACCACTCATACTGTTAGGTGACTTTAATGCGTGGAGTTCTCTATGAAGCTCCCCGAAAACAAATACCCGCGGAAAAAAGATTGAACGAGCTATAGCCGGAACAAACTTGGTTATCCTTAACGACGGTTCTGCTACACATTTCTCCACTCACAATACCTATACTCAATGATATCACCACAAATCGCTCATAGATGTAGCTGGTCTATTTTGGGTGATATTGAAGATATTGGAGAAAACTGGACCACGGGGTGCCTTAATCATCAAGTAGCGCAATTAACAAAATGCATAAGAGCTACCGCTAACTGCAGTATCCCACAGACCAAACGTGTGCGACACAAAGGAAAGTCCCCTGGTGGAACAAAAACCTTCAGCAGCATAAAGATCTCATATCACAAGTTCTGCCCTAATAAAGTACAAGAAAGCCAATGCAATTTTCAAAAATTGTTCGGCCTAGTATGGTCAACGTACTCTGTGGATAGCAATTTCTCAGACGAATATTTACAATAAAAAATCTTCTATCAGTCAGTCACTTACCACTTGCTTCCGCAAGAAGCTTGGAAGCCAATTTTACATTAACAGAAATTGAAGCAGCATTTGCAAATGCAAAAGGGAAAAGTCCAGGTGCGGATAGAATATCATATCCCATGCTAAAGCATATCCCCACGTCACTCAAAACCAAACTTCTGGAGATATTCAACACCATGCTTGATTCTGGTACCTACCCAGACATATGGAGATCAGCCGTAGTAATCCCAATAGCAAAGCCAAATAAACCACCCCACGAAATTAACAGCTTCCGTCTGATATCCTTGCTATCCTGCCTAGGTAAAACAATCGAAGAAATGATAGCTCGAAGACTGACGTGGTTCATCACCCATTATTTCACATAACCAGGTAGCATTTAAGCAGAAAATCACGTCTCCATTCTGGCGACGGATTTTGAAAGAGCCTTTGATCGCGTGAGGTTACATACAGTGCTATGCCGTCTCGAGCGTTGGGGAGTTGGTCCTAGGCTTTATAACCTTATAAAGGCCTTTATGACCAAACGCATTTTCAAAGTTCGAGTCAACAACACTACTTCAAACACCCACAATCTCTTCAACGGAATCCCAAAAGGCTCCCCACTCTCCGTCGTTCTTTTCATAATAGCATTCGAAGAACCAAACAGCATTTTGACAAGACACAAAGATAACCATGTATCAATCTACGCCGATGACGCCATTATTTTTACCAAAATAAAAAATCTAACCACTGTAAAAAAGAAATTCACCGATATCTTACAGGACGTAGAATCGTGGGGAGCCTCTTCGGGTGCCTTACTTGCTATAGAAAAATGTCAACTACTACATATGTGCCGCAAACACCAATGTAACTTGCCTGATATTGTTTTCAATAACAAATGTATTAAAAATTAAAAATGACCACTTAAAAATCCTAGTTATAACCTTCTTTTTAAACAACATTGCTTTACCCTTCGAAAACAGCTTGAAAGCCGGTTCAATATTATAAAATTTCTATCTTCTAAATACACTAGCATCCACATAAACACACTTATAAATATTACCCGTGCCCTAATGCTCTCTAAAATCGATTATGGCCTTCCAATCTTCGGATGGTGCGCAAGGTCCCACATCAAAGTAATACAACCTCCTTACCACGGAGCTGTTCGCCGCGCAATAAACGCATTTTCCACCTCTCCCCTGGCCACCATAATGGGAGAATCGGGACTGCCCAGCATTTTTGATCGTATTGAAGAGTCAACCATGCAGCTCATTCCAAAAATTTGCGCAACATCCAACCACCAGTTAAAAAAAGACTTCTCTTCTATTTTCAAACAAAAACGGAAATACAAATGTCTGTCCAACCTCAGGCGTTGCGCCAGCTACAGCACACAGCTCGGCCTGCCCCCACCCAATTTAAATATTTCCATCAAATTGCATCCATACTGGTCCCGCAAGAAGCCGAATATCAACATCAACTCATACAACGCAGCCGAAAACAGGACCAGTAGTTCTGAGTTCCTGACCCGATTTTCAAGCGAAAAAGACAAGCTCGGATCAAAAACCTTGTCCTACTAAAAGCCTGCCGCTATGCTGCTATCAACAAAGTACTCTACGTAATATGCACCGATAGTCTCTCGACACTATCTGCTGGGATCATAGCGATTCAACTGTCCGAGAAATATGGAACCTCTCACCAATACAAAATCACCATTCTCTTGGCTCCCAGCCACCAAGGGATTCTTGGCAACGAAACTGCCGACTAGGCCGCTACTGATATGAGATCCTCCGTATCCTTTCTTTTTACACCAATCACCGCCAAGGACATAAAGAATCGAATCCTGCTACATCTTAATGAACGGAAACAGGCTGCATGGAGGCTCTTCGTGCACAGATACTCTTCAATAATCCCAAACTGCGCAAGAATCGTTCTTCCTGCCAACCTCAGGAGGCTGGCATGCGGTACTTTCATCCACCTGCGCATCGGACACGCAGAATGCACACATCAACACCTACTGATTGATACTATACGGCCTCCCTGCCCACTATGCAGGGAAAAAATAGCCACACTTCATATTCTGGATTCCTGCCGTAAACTAGAGAGCATTAGGGTTCACCTCCTTGGATCACAAAAACCTTCCAACTGTTCAGAAATAGCATCTGAACAAAACATTTTGATAATATTTAACTTTATAAAAGAAGCAAAAATCATGATATAATGGCGCTGTAGCCCAAATTTGCGAGTCGTAGGCCCTAGCAGCTAGTACTCGATACAATATCATTAAGACTAGTATTGTATACTATATTTAATCAGTAATAAATAAATAAAATATATATATATATGTATATTTTTAAACCACTTTTAGCTTTGTATGTACTTTTCTATGTGTCACTGTCACTTTTATTGTTGCCTCTAGATTAACTTTACAGTCCGCCATGAAAATTTAGAATAGTTTTTTTAAAACGAAACCGAAGAACTTTGGGTGGCTGTAATTTTATTAAAAAAGGCGGGACGAGAAGAATATTGCGTGTGCTCGATCAGAATCAATTTCAACGAATATATAATTTAAATTTATGTCTAGCCTAACTAACCTACGTTGGCAAAGCGGGACGAATTCGCTAAGAGCGAGAGAGTGAGCTTTTATTGCGCTCCCGCAAGGACTTAAAAGAACTTACACTAGACTTCAAAAAATTCAAATTAGGATGGCATATATGAATAAGACGAGAAACGACGAAACAGGTAAATTAGATTGGTGGTAAAAGTGGATGTGTGTAACACCTAGAAGGAACCACCCCTACTCCAAAAAGTATATATATTCTTGACCAGCATTAATAGCTGAGTCGATATAGCTATGTCTGTCTGTCCGTCCGTCTTCATTAGCGCCTATTGCTCAGAGGCTATAAGAGCTAGAGCAACCAAATTTTGTGTCCACATTCCAGTGATGTCACACTGTTACAAGTGTATTTCAAAATAGGGGGCGCACAAAAATACGAAAAAACTAAAAAGAATCATAGGCAATGATCATATCTATTAGAGTGCTGAATCTTGATCAGAGGGGATCATCAATTTAGCCGCAATTTTAAAACAATTTAAAAAAAAAACGGGGGAAAAAAAAACGCAAAATCATGGAAAATACCCGTATCTAACAGATTGCTGAATCAAGATCAGATCGGATCATTATTATAGCCAGAAGGAACAATTTAAATTTCAGTGGCCACGCAACGCCTTCTAAGCGCTTAGTTCAGATTATATGGCAGCAGGGTCAGTGTGCCAACAAAAAAAAACGTTTGCTGACAACGATGACCGATTTCGAAGTGTGTTCTGCTCTAACGATGAGCCTCCCTCACAGCTCTTGTCGGATGAAGAACTTAGAGAAAGGTCGATGCAGCAATTGAGAGAGCTGCCTTGGGTCAGCCGAACATAATATTTCCGCTGTAAGCCAAACCGACTTTTTATGATTTGGGGATTTATGGCTTTAAATTTTTTTAATGAATTATGGTTTTTTTTCCAAAGTGTGGGTTTCTTTAATGTTTAAAAAATGGTATTTGTTGTGTTAAGCAGTCCGATATAGTCCAATAATAAATAGATCATAGTCGGTGGTGCAGAAGTAAAGTAAGTCCTAGTATTGTATCTTGTTTGCATTGCTCACTGTAACACATTTTAGTACATATATATATACATATGATCCCGCACGGCAGCAGCCTATGCTGCTATGCTGTCATTCTTTCGCATCTGCTTTCTTTTTTCACGCTCTCTTGAACTGTCGCGTTCTCGCTTGCATGGGCACGGCCAAATCGGGCCTTACAGATAATCATCAGTGATAATAATTTTCCAAAATAATTATTAATAGTTAAACTAGTCAACACGACATTTCCGCTGTTGTCCGAACCAACTTTTTCTGATAGATTTGGGGACTTAAGAAATTTTTTTTTTGGTATTTGATCTCCAGGCGAATTGAGTGATCACAGGATGATGAATCTGAATTTAATTTGTTGTTATTGATTAATTATGTGTAGTTATTGATGAATTTTGTTGATGTTTGTAACTGACATGGTCGGAGTCGTTTCGGCCTGCACCCTCTGTCTACTGCTTGGACGGCCTAGCTCAGGGAGATTGGCGTGGATTCCGTGCTGCCTCGACACCGGCGTTACAATAATAAAGTTGTAGACAGAGAAACGGGAATGACCAGACAAAACGGGAACGGACTGAGACACGCTATACTCCATGTTGTTGGAGAACCAAGATGTTAGGGTTCTCCTTCTATACCCACCCTACTTGTAGGACTCCATCGAGCCTACCCTTAACGTCACTGCGGCGCGAGGTTCTTAAGGAGCCCTCAAGAAGGGCGAAATTATCTCATATTGATTTCACGTTATAATTCAATTAACTTCGATTCTACTTAAATGGCTAAACATTACAAAAAGGAATAATTATAATAAAATATATCAATATACTTAATAATATTGTGTGATAATATGGAGATGATTACAATACAAGATAATGTATGGGTTATAGATTAGAGCAAAAAAGATATATCATGGGAAGTCTCGCAATGCAAGTGAAGCTCGTATGCAAAAACAGCGATATACGTACGCATGTGCATATTCACACATTTTCATGGTAAGGCAAGACCATGGGCCTATGCTCGCCTGGAGTGATCTGGCTTCATGACGGTACATACGTACGTACATACGTACATCTATCTGAGCTCTCTTAGTTGGGGCGCTCACTAACACATTTAACCTTTATTTGTTTATTTGAACACGCTTACACCGGCTGTGCCGTACTCACTATTCGTTGAGTCCATCGAAGTCAGCAGGCCTGTTGACTTTGATGAGGCTAAAGATGAATATAGATGATCTGTGTGATGATGAGTTTTGCAATGGTTTATGGGTTAAATGTCGTTAGCGGCGCATGACTAAAGTAAATCGAAAAGAAGTATAAGTATGGCTTATTCATAAAATCTAAGAACTAATTAAATTCAGTTTACGGCGATACTAATAATGCGTCGCAACGCTCTCGCATCCGTGCAACCTCAAAGCTCCATGGGCTCGAACAACTCGTGGGGCCAGCAGTGGAATCAACCCTTATCGGCACATTGGGTCCTCTGCCCTCTTTGATTCGGCACTATCCAGCCGCATGCAGGGGATCTGGACTCAGTCGGCTATGGCTTCCCGATGGTCATCCTAATGAATGGTCATCCGAGACAATGTCTGTGGGTTGGCCTGGAGCCAAGAGCTGGTCCTCAAGCTGTTTCTTGCCTTAGTGGCCCATGCCTGGCCTCCGGCCAGGGGATGTGTTGGCGATCAGTCTCGGGTGCCGGCAGCTATCACCCCTTCCACTGAGAAAATACTATGCGGGTGGTGGTGATGCCAAGGAGCAACGGCTTTGGGAGAACAGATCGCTTCGGAAGAACCCTGTGGTATATAAAGTCAAGACCGCGTTTCAACCTTGCACTTCTACATACCTTCTCCCGAGGTTAGGTCCGATTTGATCAAAAGATTTCCAAATTTTGACCGAAATATGCGTGGGAACACCTCCCGTGTGCATATGCGACCCTATCTCACGCTTTTATTTACGCGGATGGGTTAATTTGGCCGAATAAAACTTGGATTAGTTTGGGCAAGAATGTGTGGTACACGAGGCTTCGGTGGATTTGTGTTGTAAGCACCTTGGATTTTTTTTCTGCAGTTCGCACATCCGCACTTGGCCACAGTAGAAATTAAAAAAAAAGACACATGCATTTCATAAGTGCAGCTTAGACGTGCATGAGCTTTCAAAAGCTCACATACATAAAGCTTTCCAAAGCACACCGATCATATGTTCGTACGATCGATTATTCTGAATACTGTGGAGTCAGAAATAATGCGTACGGTGAGGGGCCGTTAATTTTAAAAATCGTCTCTAGGAGAAACGCACCCTTACATGTTAGAGAAGAATTTGTTGCAGCATTCCTGGGATGGCCTTGTTAGTTAGACGAAATCGAAATCGTTTAGGGAGTCAGAGACCCAGTACCGGCGGTGATTGGGGGTGCGCACGCAGGCCCCCCGGCGTCGATATACAGTGACTGCAATAGTGATATCTTTTGGAATGGGCGCCCTAACGGTGTTTGTTCTGCGTAGTCCTAAGCCCGAGAGGGTTTTGGGCTTGAGTGGTCGCGGTTACCATCTTCTCACACCACAATCTGCAGGTAAGCCAATAACCTGTATCGTGGTAAGGAACTACCTAAATGTTTTGTTTTCTTCCAGGTACAGCAGTCCAGACCTAACGGTGGCACTATGCGAGAGGAAGGACGGGAAAAACCTATACCTGGCCTCTGCTTATCTGCCATACGACGAAGAAGATCCACCCTCGGAGGATGTCAGGGCCCTCGTCCCTCAAGTGCGGAAGGAGGGTAACTACATCGTCCTAGGTTGTGATGCCCATCACTCCCTCTATGGTACCGTAGAACTCTAGAGGAGAGTCGCTATTCGACTTCATCCTGTCCACAAATATTGTTATGTGTAACCAGGGAGACCACCCTACTTTCCGCAACAGGAACCGTGCAGAGGTTATACCTGGAGGTATTAGAGGTTATAACCTTAGCCCCGAACAGCGGCTCCCTCACCATTGAGTATTGGCACGTGTCCAGCAAGTGCTCTTTCTCGGACCACTACTGGATACTATACAACATCAAATCGGAAAGAGAAAAGGTCATTCCTTACCGAAATCCCAAGCGGACAGACCTTCCCCAAGGCGACATCCTACACATGGGGACACTTGAGGAAGCGGCACAGAACGTCACCAAGGCTCTACAGAAGGCGTTTCTTAAGTCCTGCCCGATCAGCCGACCATCAAAGTCCATCCGCAACTCATGGTGGACACGAAAGTTGAGCGAAGTCATGAAGGAGTCGAAGAAACTATTCAGCAAGGCCAAAGTGACGAACACAACGGAAGTCTGGGATGCATATCATCACAGCTTCAATGTCTACAAGAGTGCCTGTAGTAGAGCGATAAGGGAATCATGGGCAGCATTCTGCGAATTAATAGACAGTACCACCGAGGCCTCAAGGCTTCGGAGAGCAATGTCAAAGGCGCCTACCACACCTGGCCTACTGCGGAACCAGGACGGTATGTTCGCGGAAAGCAGCCAAGAATCCCTAGAGCTCCTAATGGAAACCCATTTCCCTGGCTCCTTTAAAGGATGCCTTCTAACCGGGTACGTACCCCAAGGATGAAGGGAAGTGAGAGTGGTCTTCATCCCCAAGGCTGGGAAGATAAACCACGTCTCACCCAAAGACTACAGACCAATCAACCCATCCGCGTTTTTGTTGAAAACGATGGAACGCCTAATAGATCTACATATAAGATCTATGCTCAATGAACGAGTCTTCAGCGGCACTCAACATGCCTACCTTAGAGGTAGGTCAGTGGAGTCCGCACTGCACGAAGTAGTTGGGCAAGTCGAAAAGACTCTTAGCCATAAGGAATACGCACTAGCAGCCTTCCTTGATATAGAGGGCGCCTTCAATAACGTCAAGATCGAGTCAATTACAGCTGCATTAGCCAAAATTGCTGGACAGCGTTCTCAGGAGCAGTATGATAAATGCCAACCTAGGTATCTCCTCCTCAAGGAAAGCGGTCACAAGAGGCACCCCATAGGAAGTAGTTATATCCCCACTACTGTGGAACCAAGTTCTCAATGACCTTCTTCTGCAGCTGAGGAGCAGTGGACATACGGTCACGGCCTACGCGCACGATCTAGTGATACTGGTAACGGGCAAGTTTCTTCCCACAATCAGTGAACTGCTGGAATCTGCACAAGGAGCGACCGAAAGATGGGCACGCCAAAACGGCCTAGGGGTGAACCCTCAGAAAACCGAACTGGTGCTGTGGTCACGTAGATATAAGATACCGAGTTTCAAACTTACCACGATTGGGGGAACGACACTCAAGCTATCGAACGAAGCCAAGTATCTTGGCGTCTTCGTTGATTCCAAACTTTCGTGGAAACGGAACACGGAGGAAAGAAAGAGAAAGGCAATGGCAGCTTTCTACACCTGTAGGAAAACCTTCGGACGAAAATGGGGCCTACAACCACGCATCATCCATTGGTTGTACACAGCGGTTGTATGACCCATTCTGACTTACGGAGGTTTGGTATGGTGGGAGGCAGTCAACACTAAATCCCACCTATAAAACCTCCGTAGAGTCCAACGAGTAGCATGCCTCGGGGTCACCGGATCTCTTAAATCCACCCCCCAGGCGGCTCTAGACACCATGTTGAATATGACACTATACTCCGTAAGGAAGAGGGTGGAACGGTAAGGTTGAGTGATTACTTTGTGCCAGAGTTCTCATAGAAAATAAATTTCAGGGGACACATTCCGGACAGGGTGGAATGGAAGCAAAACACAGTCCTTAAACAGAACGAGCTGTCTATCTTCACTGATGGCTCAAAGACAGCAGAGGGGACAGGAGCCGGGATCTTCTGCAAAGATCTGGGGACCAATATATCCCTAAGTCTACCTGATTGGTGCAGAGTATTCCAGGCAGAGATATATGCAGTGTGGCAAGCGGCGAAATTGCTATACACCTTGGACATATCTCCATGGAACATAGCAATCTGCGTTGATAGCCAGGCTGCTATCAGAGCCTTGGTATCCTGCAAAACCACTAGCAAACTCGTACGCGAGACAGTGGAAGCACTTATAAAAATCAGGTCACATTCGCTCACGTGGGTCACGGATCACGCTGACATCGCAGGAAACGAGAGCGCTGATGAGTGTGCTGGAGCAGGATCGGCCAAGCCTATTGCGGATGCGGCTAGTGATATACTGATACCACTACGAGACATTATCTCGCAGATGGTGGCCAGGTGCGCACACTGACGGAAGTCATAATGGGGCACTGTGTCATCGGCCGCATGGCTATGATACGGACTACCCCACCATGACTTCTGCCGCAGCTGTATGGATGAAGAGAAGATAGAGAGTGTCCAACAACTCCTCTGCATCTGTCCTGCACTTATTTGAAGGCTCCGTACTCTCGGGAGAGCTTTCTTTGAGGACCTGGACAGCCTAGCAACCATGCCGATTGGGAAACTGGCAGTCTTTATTGATGCCTCAGGATGGTTTAAAAAAACCTCCCTAGTTAGAGAACACCATCACATGACAAGTAAGGGCATCACAATGTGCAGATCTGCCATCGAGTGACCTCGACTACGGTTGAGCAGCCCTATAAACCTAGCCCAGACGAAATCGCAGGAAGGTGGGGTGATGTTTTCGATGCTTTCTTGCAAGGTGTGTTTAACAATTTAGATGTTATTGATGCACTGTGGCCGGACAGCCCAAATTTGGCCAGAAACCCCAAAAAGAAAATTTTGGAAGATTTGATCAAAACTTGATTAACTTAATAGAATATAGAACTATGCTTCCGATATTCAATACAAAATATTTTTTGATCAACCCTGGTTCCTGAAAAACAGCTGTTTCTGCAACCAAATTTGTATCGCTATGTTCTTGCCAAAATAGGTCAACTTTACAGCAAAAAGTAAAGATTTTCCGGAAAATACATTGTGTGTTTTGCAATGGAGAATACGTTACAGGGTATGTAAAATACAGGGAAAAAGAAATAGCTTTTCATGTTTTGTGTTGTGTTAGCAATTACACGAGTTACATTCAAATGCAATTGGCTGCTTTCCAAATTTAAAGTCGAGGGTTTCTTCAAAACTGATAATAAGCATTGATAAGAATTAGAATTAGATAGGATTTATTATCAAAGACCGGTTGTCGTCGCCGAGTAGGTTATTCCGAGGGCAGCGGCAGTTCAAAGAGGAAAATAGCAACTGAGCTTTCCACGGAAAAAGGTCATAATACGTCGTTGCCTCTACATGCTGCTATAGTTTCGAGCGAAAAATCAAAAGATGAGCACACCGGATTTGTTTATAAGGAAAAAATATATAGTTCGGATGGAAAACAGCATGATACGAAGGAGCCAGTTCCAATTTCTTCAGATGTAGCATTATCATTTTTACTTGAGAATTCGCTGAGCAAACAGCAGTACAAAAATATGCGAAGCTTAAGTCAAAAATATGGTTGCAATATCTTTGCAACATCCAAGTGACTGAAACAGTGGCCCAAGTTTCTTTACAGAACTTGTTAAACCATACCTCCCAAAGAATTATGACTCTCCAAAAGGATGTTTTATGTCAATTCTCTAATATAACTGACGTCAATCTAATCGTTAACTATGATAGACTGGTCACAGCATGTATAAACAGCGATTTGAAGGGAATAATCCGGATACATTTGACCAATCCTTATTTGTCACAGCTCTTATACCATTAAAATGATTAGATTACTTGGGAAGAGTTTTATGGATAAATTATACCACTCAGTCCTTTAGGTTTTGTAGAACGCTTTAAATGGAATTTATAAAGGAAAGCAAAGAGCATATTTTAAAAGAGAAAAACAAATTAGGATGATCAAGTCCGAAAATTGACGCCCTATTTGATAATTTTGAGAACAGGTTTGTCAGTGTTTCCTTTTGAACTGCACATGACTCTTATTGACGGTAAATTTTTAAACATTCTGACGAATACGAACTCTTCCCAGTCATGTGCAATATGTGGGACAACTCCAAAACTATTCTTGACGACTCGGGATATAAATTCGAAAATATTTAAGCCGAGGCCTGAAACGCTACAATATGGAGTAAGCCCGTTACATGCTTGGATACGATTCTTTGAATTTGTGCTCCATATTTTCCTATCGAATTGGTCCTAACAAATGGCAAATAAGAGACACAAATGATAAAACAGTTATGCATTTATGCAAACAAAATATTCAGAAAAGATTGTGGGAAGAAATGGAACTTCATGTTTATAGACCAAAACAAAACGGAAGCGGTAATTCTTATGATGGAAATACTGCAAGGAAGGCCTTCTCGAACATCAATTTATTTGCGTCCACTTTAGAGTTTGATGATAATATTCTTCAAAGCTTCCAGACAATTTTAGTCGCCATTTCGTGTGAATTTCCAATAAATTCACGTAAATTTAAAGAATTGTGCAATAAAACTGCATCTCTATATATGGCGAAGTATCCGTGGTATCCGATGTCGCCGACTGTTCATAAAATTTTGGTCCATGGAACTGAAATAATGACGACATCAACCATTCCTCTTGGATGCTTAGGAGAAAATGGATCTCAGGCGCGTAACAAATATTATAACCGCGATAGACTGCTGCATGCGCGAAAAAATAGACATTAACATTAACATTAACATTAAATAGCATTAACAATTTAACTGATATTTACAATCGAGCAATAGATTCTTCGGATCCACTTCTGTCAAGTCTCTATATGAATAAGAGATTAAACAGAAATCGAACAAATTTGCCACTAGACGTGCTGGCGCTTTTAGAGCAACCGTCTATCGCTGCTCAGGAAGAAAATGAGTGCTCTGATGAAGAATTCGAATCTGATTTGGACAATAACCTGTTAGAATTAGAAGTAGAAGATGAATTGTAAAAATTACTATATATGATAAATTTATTATACAAATTTAACCAAAATTGCATTAACTAAACTGTTTTCTTTTTTTTTATAAGAGAAATATAAACATTTGAATTAAATGTTTTAGATATAGAAAAACTTAAATTTAATTTTATTTATTATTAATTTATTTATTATATTTCTTCGAATTGTTTAAGTAAGAAAAGGATTTAAGAAAAAAAGTTACTTTCTCAAAATGGTTATATGGGCAGAAAATGAGGGCGTGGTCGGATCGGTCTGAAATTAGTTTCGTTTTTTATATATACCGTAATTATAAAATATGCCAAGTTACAACGCTCTAACCATCTCGGTTTAGTTTATGCGCAGATTTGGGGTTATTCGGCCACTGTTTGTGGCCATGTTGTGTTTATAATACAATATAGATGGCAGTTCAAGTGTAGTAATTGTAGTATATTACATATTTTTTTAGTGTATTTTAAAAAGGTATGTTTACAAAGGCATGTTAAGAAGGTAAAGAGTGTCAGTAATACAATATAAGTGATGTTTTGTTTTATAATTGTTTTAGTGTGTAAATGTAGAAATTTAGGGAAACAGAAGGTACCCTTGAGAAGGAAGCAACAGAAGGTTGTCCCAGAAAGTAAGAGCAACAGAAGGTTGCCCCTCAAGATGACTTCCGTAGTCACCCAATTGCTAGAAAGATCCAGTATGCATGTGTCTTTCCTGTGATCCGATCTAAAAATCCTATTTGGCTTTATCGATAAATTTAGCCAATTCTCTAAAAAAAAAGATGCTCTTTCGTGAGCAGTAAATCTCGAACGCATTGAAAACGCTTTAAAATTTTATATTTTTTCCTGATATTGGTATGTCTTTGGCAGGAGTAGATTTCATGTTCAGCATCACCGAGAGCATTGCAAACCTCACAAATGTACGTATTTCTAGCTTTAATTCTGTGTAAAAAAACATGATCGTAGGTACGTTTTCTCAAAAGTCTATTAATGACCTTTATTTTCTTGGCGCTCCAGTCAAGAGACCAATGCCACGGTTTGATTGGGACATCATTAAAAATTGAAGCGAAAAACACTCCATTGGTTCTTGATAGTTATTTGTATTCGTTATTCCAGTCTATTTGGACTCTAGTCTTAACAGATCTGATAACTTCATCGAGGCTGAGAGGTATGATAAATAAAAAATAATAAAAATAATAAATAATATACATATATATAATAATATAATAATAACTAGAGGCTGATTTGGCTATAAGATCAGTCTTTTCATTTAAATCAATCTTCTTATGACCTGGTATCCAGTGCATAATGAAGTTGCTAGTGACGGAATTTTCTATGTTGAGGTGGATTTCATCCGTTAAGTACGAATTTGATTCGTTACTTTTAAGAGCCTTTAAGGCTCCTTGGCTATCACAGAGTATAACAGTCTAATAATATCTTTTTATACCCGGTACTCGAAGAGTAAAGGGGTATATTAGATTTGTTGAAAAAATGGATGTGTGTAACACCCAGAAGGAAGCGTTTCCGGCCCCATAAAGTATATATATTCTTGATCAGCATCAATAGCCGAGTCGATATAGCTATGTCTGTCTGTCCGTCCGTCTGTCCGTCCGTCCGTCTTCATTATAGCCTATAGCTCAGAGACTATAAAAGCTAGAGGAACACAATTTTGTATCCAGACTCCTGTCCTATCACACTGTTAAAAGTGTATTTCAAAATTTCGCCACGCCGCCTTCCGCCCACTCCAAGAACGAAAATCTGTGGCATGCACAGTTTTAAAGATACGAGAAAAAACGCAAAATCATTGAGAATGAGCTTATCTATCAGAAGGTTGAATCTGGATCAGATCGGATTATAAATATAGCCACTATGAAGAAAACCATTTTGAAATGCATCGTTCCCTCTCGCTCTAACTCACACACCGGGGTGGGCGCTATGCCTGATCGAATTTTTTGACGCCTAGGTCTCAGAGACTATAAGAGCTAGATCAACCAAACTTTCTATTTAAGCTCCTGTGATATCAAACCGAGACGAGTTTGTTTCAAAAGCCAGAAGGAACAAATGAAATTTCAGTGGCCTTCCAAGTTCAGAATCATTCCCTCTCTCTTTCGCACACAGCCGTGTATGTATATGTAGGAAGTAGATAACGATATGTAGAAAAGGCAGATGTAAAAAATGTATGTAAACAAATATGGAAACATCTAATAGATAAAAATCTCCGAAAAGGTTGGACTTAAAAGTAATTTTTCTTTTTGGGCTAAAATTAAGTTTGTCCCTTTTGCGAACATGTAATAAATTACAACAAGCTCACATACTGACTGAGTACCGGGTATAACAACGGTCACAACGTTCCCCCTCGTTTTTTGTTTTGTTTGATATTTTTACAGCGGCTAGTATCCGCCATTGTAATGTCGCCATTGATGGAAGCTTCAGTGGATATGATGTTCCAACCATCCATTACCCACTCTTCAAGCTTGGCTTGATACATAGACTTGCATTCTTCTTCAGAGATATCTTTTTTACTCCTGTCAAAAATTGAGAGGAAGAATACAGCTTTAGAACTATGTTTGTACTTTTTGCTTTCCCTGTATTTGTCGAATAGATCACTAAATTCATTGCACAGTTGATACTGTGACTTTGTTGTACAAGCTCGGATTTAGCGATTTGACTTTAAGTAATTCTATGACAGTCAGGATCTTGGCTCTGTGCTGTGTACGCAGTTTTAGCAGTTGATACTGTGACTTTGTTGTACAAGCTCGGATTTAGCGATTTGACTTTAAGTAATTCTATGACAGTCAGGATCTTGGATCTGTGCTTATATGGTAGAATCCCTGTCAGAGCAAAAATTAGGTGAGCAAAGGTTTTTGTAGGAACACCTACACATCTACGCAGGCTGTTGGATGATATTTTGGGTTTAAGCCCTGACTTTATGGTGGTTACAGCATGTAACAGAAGAGCACTCTTATCCGACTTATCCCTGATTTTTGCAATATGCAATTTGTCTGTCAAGTTGGCACTGAGGACTCTGCCCAAAAAGGTAATGGATTCCTTAATAGGAAAGGTTATGGTATTGCAGGTAATAGAGACATTGTCACGCTTTCCCCTCGCAATACACATTAGAGCAGGCTTGCTTGGATTAAAACGTAGACCTAGGTCTGGCAGAGCAGATGAAAGTCGTTGATTTTTCTCTGTAAGTTGTTGCAGACTTCTGTTGTGGTTTTACCTGTTGAAATTATGGCAAAGTCATCCGCAAACTCAACGGTGTTTGATGCAATCTCTTGGTGTACAGGTTGAAAAGCAGGGGCGAGAGACAGGAGCCACCATTGATTTCTTTAATAAAGTTACCGAGCTTAAGGAATCTTGAAGATAAGAAATTGATTATCCAGTCAGTGTATTGGACAGGGATATTTTTATTATTCATTAACCTTTGTAGTACTTGTAAATTAATACAGTTATATGCGTTTTCAATGTCTATCACCACAGTTAAAACAGCTTTTAATAGTTTTTTCTCATAGGACATGGTATTAATAAAATCATTTATACCAGTAGATGCAGATTTGCTTGTTTGAGAGGCATACGTTCTAATTGGCATAGTATTTTGTTCTTCTAGGAATTTTTCAAGGCGACTTTTAATCATCAGATTAAGAGTTTTCGCCAAAACAGAGATGAGAGAGATGGGACGATAGTTTTGATAAGAGCTTAGATCCGTATCCCTCTTTGGGATCGGAACGACCTTGATCATACGCCATTGACTTGGGATTATTGTATTTTCAAAATCTAGGAATTATAAAGTTTTCAAATTCAAATTTTTTGCGGTATTTTTTCCGAAAATTTGACTTTAAAAACTCTGGAAAAGTAAAAAAAAATATATCTTTTATATGAAAAAATACCGTTCGGTACGTTTTTGGTCCAATTGCCAGAAAGTTTTAATAAAGTAAAATAAATTATTTTTTATTAAATTGTTATGTTACTAAAATATTTTTAAGATTTGTGATGAATTTGGTTTGTGACCGCTTGTTACTATTTTTAAAATGGCTAAAGTTACTTGGTTGTTTTCCTTTGTCATTTGAGTCACATTCTCTTATGAGTGTCTACACATATACTATGTTTATGCTATGAATTTCTTGAATTCTAGAATGCTTGGAATTAATGTCGCCCAACATATTCTGATTCCATTTTGTACCGTCGTTCTAGAAGAACGTAAAGCGTAAGTAGAATCGGCAAAGGTCTAATTTGTGTGGGACTGTTTTTCAGAGGTAGTGCTTCTTTTTTTCACATTACTTAAGTATATTACATCTGGTTGTATTCAATTTTGCAATTCTGAAAAGCTTACAAATTTGGGCCAGAAACGGCTGCACCTTAGCCGTTTCGCCATCGATTTTTACAAACGATACCTTAAACGATGTCCCAATTAACCTTATTTTACGAGGTAGGGCTTCTTTTTTTCACATTACTTAAGTATCTTACATCTGGTTGTATTCAATTTTGTAATTCTGAAAAGCTTACAAGTTTGGGCCAGAAACGGCTGTACCTTAGAATTTTCGCCATCGATTTTTACAAACGATACCTCAAACGTCCTAATTAACCTAATTTTTCAGGGGTAGTTCTGCTTTTTGTCATATTACTGAAGTATCTTACATCTGGTTGTATTCAATTTTGAAATTCTGAAAAGGCCAACACAGCTTTTAAGAGAACGTGCAACGATCACTACAGGAATATGCAGCTTGAATTGAACAGCATAAAGGATAGCAAGAGCTTCTGGGAGTTCGTCAGAAGATTGAACGGATCCAGCAATAGCATTGAAATCGGGGCTGAGCCTGACAGTCTGGCGCAGCACTTTAAAAAACTGCTATTTCAGGACAACCAAGCTGTACAGCACCATTTTTCTCTGCCATACAACACAAACAGAGAACTGGACCAGGAAATATCGAAGGGGGAAGTTAAAGTAGCAGTAAGCAGGAGCAAAAACTGTAAAGCCACCGGAGTCGACAGGATACCCGCAGAATTCCTTAAAAATGCATTGCATCTTCATTGATCGTTTGACCAAGGTATTCAACACAATTTGGAACACTGAGATTATCCTAGAAAGTTTTCGCCAAAGCCTTATTTTCCCGATACACAAAAAAGGGAATGTCACGGATGCAGCAAACTATAGGGGGATATATTTCCTTACTTCGATCATGAAGCTGTTCGCCTCAATAGTGGTTTCGCGTTTAAACGAATGGGTGGAAAAGTATAATGTGCTCAGCGAATACCAAGAGGGTACAGCACAGTGGACAGCATTTTCGTGTTAGTGGCGATAGCCAAGGAGTACAGCCGGCAAAATCGATACTATCGACAGACAAAGCCTATTTCTGAAACTCAGCATGTCTGTACACTGATAACACGGCAGCGGTCTGGAACGGCAACAGTCTCTCCGAGTGGTTCTCATGCAACTTGGGGTTTAAGCAAGGATGTCTCCTAAGCTGTTGTTTGCCCTGTACGTGGACGAAATACCAGCACTGCTGCTAGGAGGAGTATTCGTAGGTACAGAGAAAATAAAGATGCAAAATTATAAAACCAAAGTCTTGGTAATAAAGGACGGCAGAGGTCGCTCGGCACAGAGCGAATGTTGGACCTTTAATGGAGAGCCACTGGAAACGGTCTGTGAGTTCATATATCTTGAATATCAGAATATAAGCTTCGAAAAGCATGTACAAAATAAGCTGGCGGACACAATGGTAGCTTTGAATTGCACTTGGAAACAGCTACTTGCGAAAATACAGGTTTCCCCGAATAAAAATATAAAGTATACATGGCAACAGCACAGACTGTACTGGGCTATGCAGCGGAGATATGGGGAAACGAGCGCTATGAAGCAGCAGAAAAACTCCTGCGATTCTATATTAAAAAAATCTTTCGACTTCCACAAAACACGCCGACCTACGCAATCCATCTGGAAACGGGCCTCCCTGCAGTATTTATACATACTCTGCAAAAGCAGTTCAGTTACGCATCTAAAGTGATGGAAATGCCTGATAATCGACTCCCAAAAAGAATACTCACATATCTCGCTAGTCACGAAGCTGATTTCATCGCGAGCTGGGATTTGATGGCAAACGAGAGGGGAGTTTCCGGAGATTCCCAAAACCCAACATCCTGGAGAACTTGGAACGACCAGATCATCAGAGCCACACACGAAGAGCAAGCGAAAGCGCATCGAGGCCCTTATACATCAGCCTTGACCATAACCTAGGAGTCAGTAACTATTTCACAGATAGTATAGATGCCAACCACGTAGCTCTTATCTTCAGGGCACGCACAGAGACTCTACCTCTCAACGCGTTACCCCACAGAAATTTCGCAGCAACAGAATGCACGCTGTGCAATATGCACGCTGTGCAATATGCACGCTTCTGAGGATACCTTGCTTTTCCTGGCTACATGCCCTATCCTAAAGGAGATCCGAGCACAACATTGCGGAACCCCAACACTCACAGCCCAAGACTTAATAGCCAGGCTCAACGGAAGGGGATGTCACGAACTTGCACATTTCATCAAAGAAATGTTGCACTACAGAGAGGATATATTAAGAGAAAGGTTTTAACGTCGACAACAGTAGGCGAAGTTACAATAGTAGAAACAGGGCGAACGGCATTCAAGCCACGCCAATAGATCAGTTCTGAATTTAATTTAATAATTTATTTGTTAGCCCTTGTATGAATGGTAGCAAACAGCCACACACAAAGAACACACTACTACTACTATATATATATATTTAAATACTTAAATACTCTTTTTAGGAAATCTATATATATATAGACTGTACAAGATTGTACAAGATTTCCTAAAATATATATATATATGTATTTAAATGCTTAAATACTCTTTTTAGGAAATCTTGTATAGTCTTGTTACTCCAGATAAAGTTTTGCCATATATATTTTATATTTTTATATAAAAACGCGTTTTGCAAAAAGTGCTGCACTGATTGAGCTGAAACTTTGCCATATCATAAAAATCAGTCCCAGTGGCAATTTTACATTACCGCCATTTCCAAGGCGGTAAAACGTATGCGAACTAAATAAATAAATAAAATAGTTGATTATCTGCTATCATATCATCCAGATACCGCAGTTATTACGTTCGTTAACGGAACATTGCCAATAAACCCACTGAAGAGGAGAAGAAATCAAAAAAGAATCACGCACAGAAAAAAACAGTATTTAAAAATCTAGCATAAAAAGTCGGTTTGGTTCGTTGATTAAAAGTGGTGTTGGATAGCGTTACTTGCGAATTAGGTTAAGCCCTTTTAGCAATAGATAACAATTCCTCGTTTTTTCGTTAATAATATTTTATACATACCTTAAGCATTACAAGGAAATCTTTCTTTTGGTCAAATTAGAGTCATTCAGTACACTTTGATTTTAAAAGTTAATAAAGTCCTTAACGTGCTTGGTTTGTAAGCAGTGGGTGATACTGACTTTACTGACATACTATTCAAGTACCGAAAACTATATTCTCATATACATACATACATATATACATATACACATACATACATATATATATATCAAACGTATGCCTATGTACCACGGGAACGATCAATCCATTAGGCTATGAAGCTATAGAATCTAACCTTCAGTTTTAAATTGCTTTAATATCACTCCAAAGATATTTATATTTGTAGGTGACAAGCCACACGGCTGCCCGATTTGTAACAAAAAATTTGCGCTGGCGTGTAATTTAAGAGCACATATGAAGACTCATCAAGGTAAGTTTATTTTTTGAAATTTCTTACGACCGTAAATGATATCAACTTAAAAATGTTGCACCGATTTTTAACCCATTAAAAACCCGTTCCAAACAGCTGGTTTTTGCCTTTTTTATTTATTAAAAATTGAATTACTATTATTACAAGTTATATCACAGATGAGTAAAAAGCGATAGAATGATTTCCTGTTTCTGTTAATAGCAACTTTTGCCATGGGTTGGGATTCAAATTCAGTTAATGAAGATTGACAACAACCGACAGGAACGGTAACAGCATCAATGATCTTCATTCGATTCAGCTACAGTGAGATTCACATCGGTAATGGAAACAGTTATAAGAGCCTTTATACCCGATACACAAAGAAAGTAGAGGGGTATATCAGATTTGTGGTGACAGTGGATGTGCGTAACGCCCATAAGAAAGCGTTTCCGACCCCACTGAGTATACTCATCAGCATCAAAAGCGGAGTCGATAGAGCCATGTCTGTTTGTCCGTATTTATGACCGGCTAGATCTCAAAGACTCTAAAAGCTAGAGCAACCAAAGTTTGTATCCAGATTTCTGTGATATCACACTGCTACAAGTGTATTTAAAAATTTCACCCCGCCCACTTCGCGGGGGCGAATCGCCTTTCACGCGAATACTTATTCTCTCTCTATCTCAAACGAGCAGATAAATTAAGAGAAAACAGATGATTACCGGGTAGAAAGTAGAGCCGCGGCTTTTACCGCCGCAACGCGCCGCTCAGAACGTTCCCCCTCGTTTTTTTTATTAAATTAAATTTGTATTATTGAAAGGGTATTTTCTAGATAATTTTTTGCGACGTTCACCAACTTTTAATACTCATCTTCTTTTTTTGTCAGTATTTGATTACACAAAGTATTCAACACCACATTTCCGCTGTGAACCAAACCGACTATTTCTGATAGTTTTGGGGCTTTCAAAAAATGTTCAATTTTGTTGCCGAGTGTTATTTTTTTATTAATTTATTTATTCATTTTTTTTTTTCTGATATATTTATTTATTTTATTACTATACTAAATACATATCACATTAATAATAATAAGGATAGCAATATGTGCTGTAACTAATAAGCTACTTTTATATTGGGTTATGTAAACTTCGTTAAGTCGAATTAAAAAATACTCTTGAAGGGTGCGTCGTAGGGTGTCGTCGTTTCAGGGTGTGTGTTACTAACGCGCATTTGTCGTTGTTAATGCTAATTTTCCACCTGCAAGCCCAATTTTAAACCTTTTTGAGTTATCCCTGCAGAATGTCTGTAGGAGGCGACGATGATTGATGGTTCGAATACGAGAATATATGTTGATCAGTAGCCGGTTCTGAAGCTGGCTCCAACGGTGTGGAGACATCGCTGCCAATGTCCAACTTCAAAAGGGATTCCGCAGGCCCCATCGAATGCCCCAAATGGAATCGATAAAGGTCCAGTTTCATTCTTCAGAATCGTATTGGACTCCTGAGAGTGTGAGCCAGATTCCGAGTCATCTCTGTAAAAGTAACGGCAATGGATTTTATTTTGAAGATTAGAACCACGGAATCGTGGGGATTGAATTCGTGGCACTTTGAGCAGGAGAACTTTCCGGTGAACCGTTTGCCTATCAGGTAGGTCAGGAGCATATGAAACCATTATCGACGAGCCAGTGTACCGGTCACAACATCCAGACATGTCCATCCCAAATGAGTTTTCTGAATTAACACACAGTGCCCAACACACAGGAGCTCCAATAAAAGTTTTGCTCCAATTAACAGATCGATACCGTGACGGCCTATAGGTCAGAGACTATAAAAGCTAGAGCAACCAAATTTCATATCCAGACTCATCTCATATCACACTGTTACAAGCGTATTTTAAAATTTCGCCCCACCCCCTTCCGCCAAACACAAAATACGAAAGTCTGTGGCATGCACAATTTTAAAGATACGAAAAAACTAAAAACGCAGAATCATAGATGTTAAGCTAGTGAGGTTTTTCACCAGCTGTTGCGAAGTAAAGTTTAAATAAAGTCAAGCGTTTAAATAACAAGAGTGATTTATTGTATATGTATGTAGAACAACGTGGTATGACCGATGGATATTAGTTTATCCCGGTGGCGACGAAGCTCAGTTACCGAATGATTCAAAGGCTGAGAGCGAGGGAGCGCGATGAAGGCGAGAGTAAAACAGCTCGGGCTGCTGCTAAGCCGAGTGCGAAGATCGAAAGAGGCGATATAAAGAGGCGAAAGAACACCGCTGCCGTGCGTAAGCATATGCGGGAACAATCAATTTTACAATGGGCATTGCAAGTTACAAACAATAATCTGAATTTACGTTAGGCCGCACCACTGTCTATAATTTATAATATTTAGACGACGTCATATTGGCGATTGTTGGCCACTATATTTTGTATGGTTTAGTTTTATTTTAAAGAATTTTCAAATCTTGTTTTTTTTTTCTTTTTTTTTGGCTGTATTGAACGTTGCAGTTCTGAAAAGCTGATTAATGCAGCTATTAGTCGTATCCTTTGTAGTTTCAGCATACGTCTGGAAGCTATTAATCTTTCGAATTCAAATTGGATCAATTTTTACGGTATTTTTTTTCGGAAATTTAAACTTTGAAAGCTATGTTTGGTTTTAGATTGCTACATAGATTAGGCGTCGTTTAAGGTATTATTTGTAAGAATCGATGGATAAACGGCTAAGGTGGAGCCGTTTGACAAAACATTCGTATGCCGCATTTTGCTGTTCTGTACCATCCCAAATGCCATTTTACCATTAAAAACTGTTACAAATACAGATTTATGGTATTTACGAAAAATAACGGTTATGTGTCGAATTTTTTGTTTTTTTGCATTGACCATACTCTGAACTACTAAAGCGATTCAGTTTTATATTTAAATTGCATCCCCATAGCATAATTCAAGAAAACACATTACGGGGGCAATACAACAGCTTTTGGAATATCGTTCTCCTATACTACGGGGGCCTGAACGGGAGACATCGGGTCGTGATTAAATTGGACTAATCTGAGAATATATTGCGTGATCACTCATAATCAACCCACTTTGATTTTTCCTTCGTCCAATTAAGGTGTTTTTTTTCATTTGAATATTTTGAAGTGGCTTTATGGCAGGTGGTGTCCTTGCCGTTAAGTCCACCTCCTTTGGCCGACGTTCGAACCGAAATGTCATTTGTAAAACGTTGCTGCACCTCTGATGCTATCTCAACATAATTTTTAAATCGATCTTGAGGCTCGTTATATGGTAACACGATCTTTCCTTTACCCATTGCCAAGATTGGTACCACTAAATATTAAATAAATGGTAAAACAAACATTTAAATTATTATCTTGTTGAATAAATCGTTTTTATAATTTTTTTGATTTTATTCCCTTCGTTTGGTCAAATTCTGACAAAAGTTTATTTGGGAAAGTATATTTTTTAATTATATGAATATGATATCAAAAAATTTAGGATGTACTTTTGTTATGAATCGATTTATTGACTCGGAACTAACAAAAATAGACGAATCGAGTAACATTTACGAACTTTCAGAGTGCGGTTTTTTTTTTGTCGCTGGCTGAACACCATTGATACAAACATACCTCAAAACAGATTCGGTGGGGTAGCTTTGCTTATCCACAAATATCTTCAGTCGAAAGCAATACCATTCGACAATAAATTCTAAGTTATCGGCTCTTAAATAAACTCAAAAATTAAATTTTCTCTGGTTTCTATATATATTCCACAAAACAAAACCCTCAGTATTAAAACTCTGGAAAATAATATTAGCTTGAACACCTCACAAATTTTTACTGGAGATTTTAATAGCTGGCATCCTTCATGGAAGTCAACCAGTTACAAAAAAAGAGGTACAATACTACACAAATACATAACCAAAAACAATCTCTTCCTCCTTAATGTCAAGTTACCAACACATTTTACAACGAACAACTCTTTCACTCATATTGATTTATCACATTTTACACCAAACATAAGTGGAAGTGACCACTTCCCGATTATTTTGTCCCTTTTTCAAAGGTTCCAACATCTTACACCGCCCAGAAACCACTTCATACTAAGGAAAGCCAACTGGGAAATCAATGAGAGATTACTGCCAACTATAAACAATAAAACACCAATAGCCCTAGAAACCAACAAAGAAGTGGCTAACTTAAATAAAATTATTCTACAATGTGCGCACAGACCCATCCCAAAGACATCTCTCCGAGCGAGCTGTCCGGCTGCCGGCCCATTATCTCGTAATTCCTTTATCAAAAGTCTTGTGCCATTACACATACTGGGAGGGCTTAAATTTCTCAATAGCATAATGGGAGTACCTCCTTTTCATTTTAGTTCGTGGGGTGGCAAGCCGTCAGAATTAAGGGAACTTAGAACTTCTTGTGAAATTCGTATACACTGTATACGATGTTGCACACGGTTTAATTAATCTATTTATCTTATTTACTGAGTCGTTTCTCGGTGACACTATCGCCCCCGAACAGAGCCAATTGAAATTTCTTTCCGTGAGATTTTCGATGTCGGGATAAATTGTGTCTATAAGAATTTTGTAACTGACGCGGTCGGAGTCGTTTCGGTCTGCACCCTCTGTTTACTGTTTGGACTGCCTAGCTCAGGGAGATTTGCGTGGATTCAGAGCAGCTCGACACCGGCGTTACAATAATAAAGTCGTAGACAGAGAAACGGGAATGACCAGACAAAACAAGAATGGACTGGAGGACATAGGTGTCGGGGTTCTCCTTCTATACCCACCCTACCTGTAGGACTCCATCGAGCCTACCCTAAACGATACTGCGGCGCGACGTGCTTAAGAAGCCCTCACGAAGAAGAAATTATTTCATATTGATTTAACGTTATAATTCAAAAAGCTTCGATTCTACTTAAGTGGCTAAACATTAAAAAAAGGATTGATTATTGTAGCATCGAGCTGCCAAGTTGTTGGAGAGTGTAATGGATTAAGGCGGAGCGGGAGCGCAGAAAGCTCTCTCTCGCTCTTGGCGCATTCGCCCCGCTTCGCCACACTAGATAAGTTAGGTTTAAGATCGCATTGTAAGGAAGCCATAAAGAATATTCGTTAAAATACTTGAAATCAAACGCACGTCTGCTAATCTTTTTTTCTCTTTTTTCGCTAATTGAAAGTACAAATAATTTGCACCACCAAACCTTCGTTTCATCCAATTGGGCAAACTATTCCAAAATTTCATGGCGCCCCCGGGTGGACTCGCAAATTAAAGTACATACATTCATATATAGTGGAAAGGCAAAGTGACAGTGACACATAAATAAACATACAACATACAACAATTGTAGTTGCATAAATCAATTAATTGTCAATTAAGTGTAAAATTGATTGCGACTCTTGCGTTTGTGAACAAACAACAAGCTGCAAATCACCGCGTCGGTCGTGAAATACCCTGTCTGCAGCTCTACCGCCGAGGGATATCCAGTACATTGGGAGAACCCAGCGCCAGAAGAGGAAAGTGGATTACTTGGAAATCTGATCCAGTACAGAGGTATTTGTGCAAAAATTGGAAGCTTGAGAAAAGACATAAAGATTAAAAACTCGCAATTATTGTCTATGCTGAAACAATTACACCTCGTTACTGCAATCACTATCGCTCCCCCCTTTTCGTTTCTCATTTTCGTTGTCATTGGCCAAGCACGCATACCAATACGCGGCTGCAGCGGTGAATTTTTGTTTCGCTTTCGCACGCCACCGTTGCTTATCGCTGTTCTTTTCGTTTGGCGCGCTTGATCCAAACCGAACACCAAGTGACGCGCTACCCTGTATTCGTCGGGTATATTCGTTTGGTATCAGTAGGATCCAACTAATAATCGGGACAAATCGTGCATCGCCAATTAATATTGGATTCAGTATTTAATCGTCGATCAGTGTGTACCATTGCACACGTATGCAAACACACACCATACATACTTTAGAACTGAATTATTTTGTTTTCGCTTTCGCCTGCTGTTCGTTGTTGTTGTTGTGTGGTTTTCGTTTGCGCGCTTGATCCAAGCAACGCTATACCCTACATTTGTCGGGTGTATAGTTTTTTTACTCGTTTGGGTATATTCGCATGCGAACATACAACGCGATCACTAAGTGACGTGATACCCTCCCTACCTTAGTCGTCAGTTAATGTCACTTATATGCGCCTTTAAGACAGCTGACGATACAAAGCCTTCAGTACCAGTTTCTGGTGGCCCAACTCGTGCTCGATTCCCGAAGTTAGCACTGCCGCAGTTCAGCGGCATTTTTTCGGAATTCGAAAACTTTATATGTTTATTTGAGACTCTGGTTCATAATGACGAAAGCATTCCAGTTATCGAAAAGTTCGTGTCTCTCTGGTGAAGCTTTAGGAAATGTTAGGGCATTCCAAGTAACCAAGAGTAACTACGAGAAAGCCATTGCAAGCTTAAAACGGGTCTACGATAACGATTATCTGATTTTCAAAAATCACATTGCTGCCCTTTTTAGTATTCCCAAAATGACCCAGCAATCAGCGTCGCACTTAAGGAACCTTATAGATACCGCCTCATCCATATATGGTTCATTGTTGTCGATAGGCGATGGTAAAAAGATCTAAAATGCAATGCTTATTCATCTCGTCTTGAGTAGAGTCGATTCGGTGACCAAACAGACATGGGACGAACAGCTCAATTATGATGTGAGGCGCTAACCTAGCGCCCCACAAATTAGATTATAACTAGCCATAAGTTAGCAATATTTCTATTAATGTAGAGGACTAGAAACCCGGGCGGTCGCAGAGATAAAGAGCAGAGACAAAAGCAAAACGGGATTTTTAAGAGTGCGCATAGTGATCAGAGTGAGGACGCGAGGAAGTGAAAAAGCTAACGGCCCAAATTGAACACGCGGGACACAGCGACAGAGTTCTTTTAAGCAATCGTTAGAGAGATCTGGTGCAGCCTGAGAGCCAAGGTTCACCCAGTCTTTGCTAATACGAATAAAGAAGAATATAATAAGAATTTCGCCGACGTCTATTCTTTCTTTGGGTGGCTCACCTACCTACTTATTTCGGCATGCCGAAACTATTCCCGACCATAGCGTAACCCCGCCCGTTACTCCCACACTGGGACTCAAAAATATAGTCAGAGCAGGCAATCAGTGAAAGCTTGAGATTCCGGGAGGCGTGTTAGTGCAGTCGTGCTCTGTGGTTTTTACCGGGACGCGATTGTACGCGCACAGACCCATAGTCAGGGTGTGCTCTATGGTTTTTACCGAGACACACAGCTAGGAGTCCCGATCCCCACCAATCTAGTCAGAGCAGACAATCAGTGGAACCTTGAGATTCCGGGAGGCGTGTTAGTGCAGTCGTGCTCTGTGGTTTTTACTGGGACGCGATTGTACGCGCACAAACCCATAGTCAGGGTGTGCTCCATGATTTTTACCGAGACACACAGCAAAGAGTCCCGATTCCCACCAATCTAGTCAGAGCAGGCAATCAGTGAGATCTTGAGGTCCTGGGAGGCGTGCTCGTACAGTCGCACTCTGTGGTTTTTACTAAGACACGATTATACACGCACAGACCCACCGCCAGGGTGTACTCTATGGTTTTTACCGAGATACACAATTAGGGGTCTCAACTTAGCTATCCATTCAAGGTAGACGACACCCCAGGTCCGGGGCGCTATACAAGCGTGGCCGTATCATACAGCTCCTACTGGCCCACGTGCAAACCACGTCTTATATATTTATCCCCTCTCTTGACCCTTTAAACGTCACGAGACGCGCCTTCATCCCTCGCAGGTCCCTCTGTTTACAAATTTCGTGTAAAGGACCCTGAACAACCCTAAGTCATCACCCCAGCCTTAGGAACTACTTTACAAGTGGCGCCCGAGTAGGGACCTAGAGGGATATTTGCTACCCAGGGAAGGCAGTGTTCCACCCAGCAGATTAAAGCCCTGCGAAGCGTCCTATCGACTATAGCGCAGGGCAGATATAAATATATAGACAAATAAAAGTTTGACACGAGCCACTAGGAAACAGAGATGTCAGACGTAGACCCAGAGGAGCAGACGCCACGCAAGGAGCCGAATCCAGGCAGAATATGCAGTGCCGCTAGACCTCCTTACACGAGCAATGATTGAGACGCTGACAGACAAAGCAGGACGGTGGTTCCGTTCGAGTGGGTTACAAGGCGCATCGTGGCAGGAGTTCCGTCGTGAATTCCTGGAATTGTTCCTCCCCCCGCGTTATTTCAAGCGGCTGGAGGACGACATACGTTCTCATAGCCAGAGGGAAGGGGGAGAGCTTCAAGGATTTCGTGATCGAGCTCCGCACGATGATGCGCCACGCGAACTATACTAGCTCCCAGGAAGTAGAAAGAATCTACGAAAATGCATTGCCGGAGTATCATGCGTATATCAAACGTACCGATTTCACGACCCTCGGACAACTAGTGCAACTCGCGGTCGAGTTCGAGAACATTCAACAGAGGTACAAACTCAGGATACTGACGACGAACCAGTCCCTTACATCCATGGAGAGCGAGTCTGCCTTCAGACCCCGCGCAAGACGAGACCCAGAACCCCCTACGACGCCGAGGACGGCTGCTACGCGGAACCCATTCCGAAACCCGCCGCAGGCTTACCTTGCAGAGTACCGTAGTGATAGCCTGGCGGTACAAGCTGTGCGCCAAGGAGACAGTCCCCCGACGACGGTTCGTGAGACCAACAACTCGACGAAACTTTGTTTCAACTGCGGGGAATCAGGACATTTCGCTCGGGAGTGCAGAAACAAGCGTTGCTTAGTATGTTGGGATTGCGGAAAAGAAGGCACCCGGACAATAGATTGTTGCCGACGCTCAAATGCGGGAAACGAACAGCGTCTTCGTCCGGCACTGGGGCAGACGGGGACGCCAGATCAAGGCTCCCAGAATTGAGACCGCTAAGAATGGAGGAAGGCAGGATCGTAGCCGCAGTGACGGTCTGCGGCTATGAAGTGGCCGCGACCGTGGACAGTGGAGCCACCAATAGTTTTGTGAGCGCAGACTGTGTCGAGCAGTGGAACGTAGGGCAGCGGCTGCAAGAAGTCTGCCTCAGGATCACGTTGGCAGACGGCACTACCGTGGACATACGACAAGCGCTGTGGGCGAACATCCGTCTAGGAGACCGGCGAGTGGAGATGTACTTGCTGGTGATGCCGGCCATGCTTGATAGTGTGATATTAGGCATCGACTTTTTGTGCGCCATTGGGACGACGCTGCAATGTGGCAGGGCCCGGCTCTGTCTCAGTCGCGAAGTCGGACCGATGATCGATCAACCGGAAGAACGACAGTCCACGCCAACGCGACCTAATAGACCCAAAGTGCCACAGGACACGGCAAGACATCCAGATAAACCACAGGCAAACGTACAAGGATCACAGAACGACACGGAACAACGACCAGACACACAGGAACCACAGGCCAACGCACAGGAATCACAGGGCAACACGGAGAGACGGCGGGAACAGGCAGAGAAACCACAAGGGAAAACAGGGAGTACGCAGGACTACGCAGGGGATCTACAGGGCAACACGGAGAAACGGCAGGAACAGGAAAAGGAATCAACAGGGTACGCAGAAGGGACACAAGACAACGCAGAGGAGCTACAGAGTAACGCAGCAGGACTTCAGGGACACATAGGGGAGTCACAAAGACGCCCAGAGGAGACACGAGATAACGTAGAGGACCCACGGAATCGGACAAGGGCACCACCGGATCACGGAAAGGAATCGTCACGTAACATAACCCCGCCGCCAAAAGGCTACATAAGTTTTCCGACACAAGCACCCGGGACGGGACCCGCCAAAAGGATGCACGTAAGGTTCGCGTCTCCACTGGGCGGCGATCCTAGGCCAAGGTGTGATGACACAACAGAGGGTAAACAGGAGCAGATAATTTCGGCGCGCGTCGACCACGACGACTCAGACGCAGATCAAGGCACCCATTCCGACACAGAAGCGGAAGCCACCTGGCCAAATGAGATAAAAGTGGAGATCGACGAGTTCTTGAGGGAATAGCTACCAAAATTCGAAGGTTTGGCCGGAGTATCCCAGATCGCGCAACACGTCATCACTATGAAAGATGATCGCCCGATCAAGAGTAGATACTACCCTAAGAACCCGGAGATGCAGCGCATCATCAACACGCAGGTCGACGAGCTGATAGAGCAAGGAATCATCGAGCCATCGAAAAGCCCGTACAGCGCCCCGATTGTCCTGGTCAAAAAGAAGACTAACGACTGGCGGATGTGCGTGGACTTGCTCAACGCCCGCTCAATCCCGGACGCTTATCCCACTCCACGTATTGGAAGCTGCCGAGCTTTTTCGGCCGCTCTGACTCCACATTTACGAAATTAAAATTGTCTCCGTTTTTAGTTTAATGTTTTGTTTATTATGTTTAAAGCTTTTTTTGTTTGTAATATATTAGATGGCGTGCCCGTGAGTTCGAGGTGGTTTTGACGATCATACCGTAAACGAAACTATAACGGCCCTATGGCCGTTAAGAAGAGGTGTGTGATACGCGATGCTGCGTTCGACGACGACTTTAACAGAGTGGGGGTGGGTTCCGCGACGCACTGCAATTTAAGCAGTACATGCGCGGACCATGAGCGTGTGTGTGCGTAGGCACCGAGAGCGGGAATGTAGATTGCGCTCTTAAGAGCTAATGACGACTGCTGTTCCGAACATACTCCCCCCCGTTGAAAGACCAGGGCTTTTAACAGGATCCTTAACGGGAAGGACGCACAGCTTGTTGACAGCTCGACGAGTGGTTCCGGAGGGTGTCCGCAGTATGGCAACTCGCACAGCCCCATCAGTTACAGCGATGACCTCGATCAACCGTGCTAAGGGCTACTTTAATGGTGGCAAGTTTTCGTCCTTGATGCAGACGACGTCGTTGGCATGGATCGATGGTTGTGGTGTGCGCCATTTGGCACGTTGTTGGAGCAGGGTCAAGTATCCCTCACTCCAACGCTTCCAAAAGATCTGCTGGGCACAGGTGACTCGTTGCCAGCGATCAAGACGATTGAAGTTTAGACCCGTAACTTCTGGCTCAGGAAACTCCATCAGCGGACGACCAATTAGAACATGTCCTGGTGTAAGGACGCCATGATCTTCAGGGTTTTCTGAAATTGAAATAAGAGTACGAGAGTGATTATAGCCTGGCATTTGCAGACCAATGTCCACAGCTCGCCGAATGCAAAGAGCGACGATCCCACGGAGCGATACAAATGTTGTTTGGCCATCTTCAGTGCTTCCTCCCAGAAACCCCAGAGATGAGGCGAGCGGTGTTGTATAAATCTCCAATCGAAGCCGTTGTTGATGCAGATGAAGACGCTGATGTAGCATTTGATAGGCGCTCGATAGCGCCCATCTGGCCTGTAGTAGAAGGAACGGCAGTAGTCGATTCCAGTGATGCTGAATACAGGCGAATCCTGTATTTGATCCTTCGGTAGATCAGCTATAAGGTGCTCTACAAGACGAGGTATAGATTGGCAGCACATGACGCATTTCCGCAATGCGCGTGCCACAGTTTTCAGGCCGCCGATGGGTCAGAACTGTAAGCGAATCGCTCCAAGTAGCGACGGCGAACCAGCATGGTGATGTTTCCGAGGAAAGTGTGTGATGATAGGGAACGTCAGTGGATGATCCCTAAGCAAAATGATTGGGTGGCGTGTATCGAAGCCGAGAGTTGAATTGCGCAGGCGGCCACCAACACGAATTAATCCAAGGTCATTTATGCAGGGTACGAGCGATGTGATACTGCTGGGGGACTCCACGCAACTTCCTTTGCGCCGAGCAAGGTACTCTGGATACAGGTGGGCCGGTTGAACAATGTGTCTTAACAGATGTGATTCTTTGCGAAGGGCCTTAGATGAGATATCAGGTAACTTTATCCTACTGATGAACTTCTGAACGTAGCCAACGAGGCGCATCATGACTCCGAATGAGTTGATATACGTAAACGAAAGCGAGATGTTGTCCACGTAGAAGTCCTGTGGAATGGTTTCCAACCCTTATGGATCTAGGGAAGACATATGGCTAACTGATGCTTAGCGCGAATAGCTAAAACGATGCAGGCTGAATCCGATGGATGATTCTGATTGATTTGACTACTTCCCAAACTTGACGAACCAAGTCATCGAGCCGAGTGCTGTGATTGGTGCGAAGATTGGGTTTCGATAAACGACGAGAGAGTGGGGGCCGAGTGCCCGCCACTAGATAGATTCCATCCGAATTGACCACTTCCCAAAATCGATGGACCAATTCATCAAGCCGAGTGCTGTGATTGGCGTCATTCAAAGATTGGGATGCGATGAGCGACGAGAGAGTGGGGGCAGAATGCCCGCCACTAGACAGAATCCATCCGACGATTATGATGCGATCAACGACGAGAGAGTGGGGGCCGAGTGCCCGCCACTAGACAGAATCCATCCACGATTGTGTTGAGATCAACGACGAGAGAGTGGAGGCCGAGTGCCTGCTACTAGACAGAGTCCATCCGAAGTGACCACTTCCCAAAATCGATGAACCAAATCATTGAGCCGAATGCTGTGATTGGTGTCATCCAAAGATTGGGATGCGATGATCGACGACAGAGTGGGGGCCGAATGCCCGCCACTAGACAGAATCCATCCGAAGTGATGCGATCAACGACGAGAGCGTGGGGGCCGAGTGCCCACCACTGGACAGATCCATCTGATTTGAACATTTCCCAAAATCGATGAACCAAGTCATCGAGCCGAGTGCTGTGATTGGTTTCATCCAAAGATTGGGATGCGACGAGCGATGAGAGAGTGGGAGCCGAATGCCCGCCACTACAGACTCATCTGATTTGTGTTTTTTGCAGCAGAGGTAATCCAGGCGCCAGCTGAATTTGTCCCACACACAGCAGCTCGAATAGAGGTCCAGGTCCGATGAGCAGATCAATCCGCTGCGGCTAGTGAAACGATTGGTCAGCAAGCCGGATATGCGATGGTATACGTCAATTAGCTGTGCTAATCGACGAGCGAGGTTGATGATCCGTAATCTTCTGGGCAACGAACGGCAGTGATGCTAGTGGTGAACTCTGAAATCCTCGATTTCAGAACGAGATCCACCGAGATACCTTCAGGTGAGAAGCTAGCATCTCCTATGCCAGAGACTGCGGTGAGCGATTTGGTTTTGCGACGTTGTAGCTGATTAGCTAGACGAGTAGTGCGTGACATGGCATGAAAGTTCCCGCGATGGTTTTGACGAGAACGACGACAATGGCTGATAATACAGCATTAGGCGGACTTTTGGATAAGAAAGGTTGTGGCAAGGAGAGCGACAATGAGGGTGACAATGGCGATCTGAATTGGTTGTAGTGGCGAGGCTTCACTTGGAGAAGCGGGTTGGACGGTTTCTGCTCGACGAACGAAATACAACAGGGGTGTGGTGTTTCTTAGCGCATGTAACGCGCGAAGATGTGAAGTAGCAGCGTCCAGAAACGCCCGCAACTTGCCAACCAATGAGTCGCCATGCGTAGCTATTTGTTGTCCAATTGGGCAACGAGCCCCTGAAGTCGGTCGAAGATGGTCTTTATCTTGAGGCTCAAGAATTCAATCCGGCTAGTAGCTGAATCAGCACTATCCAACACTTCATTCATAGGAGCGCCACTCGAGGGTGTGTCATCCGAGGCGGAGCGGATATTTATATTGTCGACACTCATTTTTAGCTGCGTTTAGCTTTTAATGTTTTTTCCGCTAAACTTTTTCCAAGCCGGTTGCGCAGATCTAACGATGCGAACGTTATTGATCTGGAATGCGGCGAATTCAGGCAGAGAGATGCACCGAAATCTGAAAGCGACGGCGACAAAATGTATGTGTGTGCATATGCACTGCACCGGCACAGAGATCATAAGCGACGACCGGGAATGCCGCGACGCAACGAACGCGAAGACGAGCAATGTATATGTGTGTATGTGCACTGCGCCGGCACAGAGGGCACAAGCGACGACCGATAATGCACCGAAGCAACGAAAGCGAACAAAGTGTATGTGTGTATGTGCCCTGCACCGGCACAGAGGGCACAAGCGACGACCGAAAACCAACAGTTATGCACAAGAGAACGATTTCGAATTCGAGTTCGAAAGAGAGTGGTATGCAGCCGCTCACGAGCGCGGGCTGAAGCAAACGACGAAAAAGGAGACGACGAAATCTTACGGATTTCGCTTAGCACTCTATGCAGCCGGTCTCGACAGTGCGTTGCGCAGGCTGAAGCAGACGACGAAAGAGAACACGAAAACGAATAGCGGCCCGCTAGAAACTGTCACGGTCGGCCACAACGACTTTTGGTTCGCTACTTTTTTTTCCGAATGTTGAGATAAATCTTTGACACAGATTAAATCAATGTTTTTGAACACTTTTTCCACTCAAAGGTCACGGGTATCACGTCGGGGTCACCAAAATGTTGGAAGCTGCCGAGCTTTTTCGGCCGTTCTGACTCCACATTTACGAAATTAAAATTGTCTCCGTTTTTAGTTTAATGTTTTGTTTATTATGTTTAAAGCTTTTTTTGTTTGTAATATATTTGATGGCGTGCCCGTGAGTTCGAGGTGGTTTTGACGATCATACCGTAAACGAAACTATAACGGCCCTATGGCCGTTAAGAAGAGGTGTGTGATACGCGATGCTGCGTTCGACGACGACTTTAACAGAGTGGGGGTGGGTTCCGCGACGCACTGCAATTTAAGCAGTACATGCGCGGACCATGAGCGTGTGTGTGCGTAGGCACCAAGAGCGCAAGAGTAGATCGCACTCTTAAGAGCTAATGACGGCTGCTGCTCCGAACACCACGCATAAATCATATCTTAGAGAAACTAAGGAACGCACGATTCATATCCACCCTAGATCTCAAGAGTGGATACTGGCAAATCCCCATGGAACCCCGGAGCCGACAGTATACGGCCTTCACGGTACCTGGGCGAGGGCTAAACCAATGGCGTGTCATGCCATTCGGATTGCTTTCCGCCTCCGCTATATTCCAGCTCGCGTTGGACAGTGTAATCGGGCCAGACATGGAACCATCCCCATTTGCCTACCTCGACGACATTATAGTCGTCGGTCAGGACTTCCAAGAGCACATACGAAACTTGAGAGAGGTATTCAGACGTCTACGAGCGGCCAACCTACGCATCAACAGGGCTAAGTACGCGGTCTTCCAGAAACGGCTCAAGTACCTCGGGCATGTCATCAACGAGGAAGGCATACACACGGACTCGGACAAGATCGCGGCGGTCAGGGATCTTCAACCCCACAAAACACTAAAAGAACTGAGACGCTGCCTAGAGATGGCCTCCTGGCATCGTAGATTCGTGCCCAACTACGCAGAGGTGGTACAGCCGATGACAGCATAGTTAAGGAAAGACAAGAAGTGGGATTGGGGTGAAGCACAGCGAAACGCCTTCGAGGAATTGAAAACACGGCTGACGCGGGCACCCGTCTTGGCTTGCCCCGACTTTAGCGCCAAGTTCGTAGTCCAGACCGACGCGAGTGACTTGGGACTAGGAGCAGTGCTTACGCAGAAAATCGAAGGAGCAGAAAGAGTTATCGCTTACCTCAGTCGCCGATTAGTAAAAGCGGAGGAGAACTATACGACGACAGAAAAGGAGTGTCTCGCGATCATATGGGCAGTGCCCAAGTCGCGTTGTTACCTCGAGGGTTATAAATTCGAAATCATTACCGACCATTTAGTATTGAAATGGCTAAATTCGATCGAGAGTCCCTCAGGCTGGATCGCGCGATGGGCTCTCGAATTACAGCAATACCAATTTGAGATCTGTTACAGGAAAGGGAACCAAAACGTCATAGCTGATGCCCTGTCACGCCAACCACTGCCGGTTCTACAAAGGACGGAGAAAGAGACGGAGCCCTGTAAATGGTGGACAACGAAAATACGAGCTGTGGAAGCATCACCGGAGGAATACCCTGACTACACCGTAGAGAACGGCCAATTGTACCGCCGCATCGGCCATCGACCTGACGACGACGATTTCATCCCCTGGAAACTTTGCCTCCCCGTTGGGTACCGAAGGCGGGTACTCGGAGAATGCCACGACGCACCCACAGCCGGGCATTTGGGCATACGAAAGACCATAATTCGTATCGCGCAAAGGTATAACTGGCCCGGCATGTTCCGCGATGTCGGCAAGTATGTGAGGAATTGCGAGGCGTGTCAGAAATACAAAGCCAGTCAGATGAAACCCGCCGGACACATGTTGACCCGCCGGGTGGACGAACCCTGCTCCACATGGTGTGCCGACTTCGTCGGCCCTTTACCCAGATCTAAGAGGTGCAACACCATGTTGCTAGTATTCTTGTACGCGTTCTCGAAATGGGTGCCGTTAAGAAAAGCGACGACGGCGAATCTGACGAGATCATTCCGGGAGAGGGTACTGGGACAGTTCGGAGTGCCTAAAACCTTCATTTGCGACAACGGCGCCCAGTTTACGAGCAGGATCTTCAGAGGAAACAGAGATCCGCCAACATAGCGGAACTAAAAGAATTCCATGAGGCCGAAGCGAACGAGCCAGTCAGCAGCGACACGACTATCCACGGCTCCGCGCCATCCAGAGGACCGGACGAGATGTCCGAAGATAACATCACGATGCCGGCGGAGTCCACCAGAGTTGACTCTACGCCGGCGACTACACCAGATAACGCAACCAGAGACGACACCACGACACCGGCCAGACGACCCGAAGAAGGCTCCCACGCAGGCGAGTCGAGAAAGAGTCCGTAAATATAACATAGCATATGACATAGCTTTAGTCAAACATGTATCCCCCTTGTATTTCATGAACTAATATCTAACACAGGCTGCACCAGTAGGTAGGGTTCCAGGTCAGAGTAATCAGGGTAATCTTAACATGTCCAACTTTAAGCAGGCAGATCAACGATGGAAGACGACGACGACGTCGTGTATATGGGCACGGTCGAACCCGACGACGTAGCCAGAGGAAGGGCTAGAGACAGAGCTGCTCGCCAGACGGCGAGCCGAGGGAAGATCGCCACAGGGAAGCCCCCCGACAAAACCCCGCCCCGCGACCCGGCCACGGGCCACCTGAGGCACCTGCACAGAACCAGGCACAGCGACGAGACCCAAGGAGTGGTCATGGCGTGTATCCACCCTACGACCCACTGCCCATAGTGCCCCGGTCTCCCGACCCGGATCCCGGCACCAGTCAGAGGGACGATTTGTGGACAGCCCGGTTCGTGGAGGGGCGCGAGGAGATGCACTACGCCACCATCCAGGGCGGCTACCGCATAGTCCAGCTGCGCCGGACCATATTGGAGGTGCAAGCGCCTCCGGGGGACGACCCGTCCAGATTGTGGCGCAGAGGAGGGCGAGCGCATTATGCAGAACCCCAGCTGACACAGCGGGCAGCCTGGCCAGAACCCACGCCGCCCCGAAACAAGGAACAACAATCCGAACAGAGTCGTCCACCAGCACTTTCGTCGGTCGACGCTCCCGCACCCCGATCGCGGTCACTCCACCCCTACCGGTCGAGACACGCTCTCGAACCCCGGCGAGCAGCAGTCAACAACCTGAGGCCGACATCACCAAAGGGA
Source organism: Drosophila helvetica (assembly GCA_963969585.1). Taxonomy (NCBI): domain Eukaryota; kingdom Metazoa; phylum Arthropoda; class Insecta; order Diptera; family Drosophilidae; genus Drosophila; species Drosophila helvetica. The sequence goes on from OZ018402.1 coordinate 48,449,238, forward strand.
ACACCCGACCAAAGAAGCCGATGGTGCTGCTCCGGCGGCTAGAAGTAGCCCCCGGTCCCGGGCCATCCTCGGAAACCCTAGGATCCGAACACCGTCCGAGGAGATGGTAACGGCACCTCCACACTGGCGAGTGCACACGCCCGACCGGAAGCTGCCCGGACGGTTGGTAGCCGAGGTGCAGAGCAACCAAGAGGCTTCCGCGAAACGCGCCCGATTTGGAAGGACATACCATGACCAACGGTACGTGATAACGATCGACATGACAGAGCGGAAAACGGAGAAAGTTACCATCCGCTTACGCCCCCCGAAGTGAGGGGAGTGTGTGAGGCGCTAACCTAGCGCCCCACAAATTAGATTATAACTAGCCATAAGTTAGCATTATTTCTATTAATGTTATCGCCCTTTGAATTACGCACGGAGCGTTATTTCTATTAATGTTATCGCCCTTTGAATTACGCACGGAGCGTAGCAAATCCCCTCATTTGCACGAAGCAACGAATATATTTTGATTTTTTCCAACGGCAGTTAAAACTCAAACGATAGTCATGAATTTTTACAAGTGCCAGAACAAGTCATAGCCCACTGTGCCGCGCGCTAGCGAACAGCAACACAAGAAAGACGGGGCGAAGAGGTCCCGTAAGAGAGGCTCGCGACGATCGCTGTTAGGAGAGCGAACCAGAGCTAGGGAGTCGAAGTAACGGAACACGGCCGAAAGCTTGGCGAAACGAAAGTTCGAAATAGGCAGGCCGGTCCACGCGAGTAGGGAGACGGAACAGTAAGCAGAGGACTAGAAACCCGGGCGGTCGCAGAGATAAAGAGCAGAGACAAAAGCAAAACGGGATTTTTAAGAGTGCGCATAGAGATCAGAGTGAGGACGCGAGGAAGTGAAAAAGCTAACGGCCCGAATTGAACACGCGGGACACAGCGACAGAGTTCTGGTAAGCTCAGAGTTCAGAGCAGGCAATCAGTGAGATCTTGAGGTCCTGGGAGGCGTGCTCGTACAGTCGCACTCTGTGGTTTTTACCAAGACACGATTATACACGCACAGACCCACCGCCAGGGTGTACTCTATGGTTTTTACCGAGATACACAATTAGGGGTCTCAACTTAGCTAACCACATAAGGTAGACGACACCCCAGGTCCGGGGCGCTATACAAACGTGGCCGTATCATACAGCTCCTACTGGCCCACGTGCAAACCACGTCTTATATATTTATCCCCTCTCTTGCCCCTTTAAACGTCACGAGACGCGCCTTCAACCCCCGCAGGTCCCTCTTTTTACAAATTTCTTATAAAGGACCCTGAACAACCCTGAGTCATCACCCCAGCCTTAGGAACTACTTTACAATGATAAGCTGCTACTTTGGACGGACTGCAAAAGTGTGCTCAATCGCAGACATCAGCATCTTTCGGCCGAAGAATCATAAAAACCAAAGCAGGAGCAGAAAGCTGTGCCAAGCAAGCCTCATAGTCGGAGCTCATTTGCGTGTTCGACTGCTAATACGAAGAGCCAATAATGCAGCTACTGCAATGCGAAAGTGCAGTCTTTTTGGTCGGCTAGCAGTAATGCAAAGGTTTGAATTCGCAAAGACTGCATCCCTATGTATCAATTGTCTGCAACCAGGCCACTCTGTAGTACGATGCAAAGCAAAGAAGTGTCGAGTGTGTGGCTGCTCACACCATTCCTTATTGCATAGGTACACAGTGGCGAACAAAAGTCTAGCGTTGCCATCAGAGAGTTTTTCTCCTCCATCCAATTAGAGTTTCCACTTAGAGCTTCCACTTCGCATGCTCTGCATGTGACAGCTATGAACAGAGTTATTCTGGCTACGTCGATCGTAAGCTTCCGAACAAATAACGGTGAATATGTTTTGGCACGAGCTCAGCTTAACTCTGGGTCCCAAACTAATTTCATCACTGAGGACTTAGCACAGCGCTTACAGATCCGTAGGGAGGAGTACTGTATCAACTTGCTGGGTATTGGTGAGTCCAATTCACAAGTCACGAAGAAGATACACACGGTGGTGAAGTCGCGAGTTACTGGAAGTGAGTTCTCGGTCGATTTCTGGATTCTAAGGTCTATTTCGGGTGAGTGATTGCAAGTGATTGGCAAATCCCGAAGAACTTACCACTTGAAGACCCATATTTCTTTAAGCCACAGAAGATAGATATGTTGATAGGTGCAGAAACATTTTTCGAGCTTTTATCTGTTGGTCAAATAAGACAAGGTCCTGACTATCCAACTCTGCAGAAAACGCTTCTCGGCTGGATTGTGTCGGGCAGATACACTCCAAAGGTGACTGGCACCCAGGAAGCGATGATCTGTTTGAGTTGTTGAGAAGAGTCAGTAGTATCTATCGACAACACACTACAAAAGTTTTGGTCTCTGGAAAAATTGCCGTCTTCTAAAAAGTATTTTTCTCCTGAACACAAGTTAGTTGAGGAGCATTATAGAAAGAGTACCCAGGTCTTGCCTTCAGGTCGGTTTGAAGTAAAGCTGCCGTTCAAATCAGATCCCAGTATCTTGGGAAACTCCTTTGAAGTAGCTAAACGGCGGTTTTTGTCGATTGAAAAAAGATTATCTCGTGACCCTGAGTTGCAGAAAATGTACTTGGAGTTCATGGAAGAGTACATCTCCTTAGGTCACATGTCTCCCACAGACAACACAATCCTTATTTTATTCCCCATCAGTGTGCGTTGAGGCCCCAAAGTACGTCGACCAATCTCCATGTCGTTTTCGATGAGTCTTGTAAGACGTCCTCTCAGGTGGCCTTGAACGACATATTGATGGTTGGTCTTACGATACAGGATGAGCTGTATTCTACCTTACTCCGCTTCAGACTACACAGGTACGCCTTGACAGCCGATGTTAAGAAAATGTATCGCCAATTCTTGGTAGATGATGTGGATAGACGATTTCAGCTCATAGTGTGGAGAAGAGACCCTTCTGATTCCTTGAGAATATACCAGCTCAACACCGTAACATATGGGACTGGACCAGCCCCATTTATGGCCATTCGGTGTTTGAAGAGGTTGAGTGAGTCTGCAAAGCTCTCATTCCCTAAAGCTTCTGAAGTTATCGAGTCCGACTTTTACGTTGATGACATGGTGACTGGAGCTGGTTGCGTAGAGGAGCTAAAGACAATTAAGTCTGAGGTGGCTCAGGTTCTTTAAACCGCTGGGTTTGAGTTGACTAAGTGGTTCTCCAACTCACCTGAGGTCACCGCATCCGAGAGCACAGTTAAACCGATAATGATCTCGGACCCAGAGTCAACTAAGGCGTTATTCCCAACGCCACACGAAGACGTCTTAAAGCTCCAAATTGACATGTCAGTCATGGGTCTCCAAGCAACAAAACGGAACATTTTATCGGTGACATCAAAGCTGTTTGACCCCCTTGGCTTGTTAAGTCATTTAGTAATAAAGGGAAAGATCCCACTGCAGGAGCTTTGGCTTAATAAGCTAGATTGGGATGAGTCTATTCCAATGCACTTGGAAACAGCATGGAACTTACTAAAAGAATCCTTGGGTCAGTTAGAGAAGATTACGATACCTCGATTTGTGCATACTGATCCCATGTCACCGATACAAGTACTTGCCTTTGCCGACGCATCCATGAGAGCTTATGGAGCCTGCGTCTATATCCGTAGAAAGACTGCAGAAGGTTTTAAGGTCTCGTTGTTGACTGCAAAGTCGAAAGTAGCGCCGCTCAAGACGAAAAAGCTCAAAAGACTTGAGTTATGTGCCGCTCACCTTCTCGCAGACCTCTGTCACCGACTCAAATCACTGCTCAAGGTTCCAATAGAAAATATTGTATTCTGGTTAGATTCGGAAGTAACCCTTCATTGGATCCGATCCCACCCTTCGTTGTTGTCAACCTTCGTTGCGAACCGATTGGCGGAGATTCAAGAGTGGTCAGGTGACGCTACGTGGCGGCATGTGCCAACAAAACAGAACCCAGCAGACATAGTTTCGAGAGGTTGTGACGTAGAGGAAATCGTGTGGTCGATCTGGTTTAGTGGACCAGAGTTTTTGAAAGATGAAGAAGAGAAATCCCCACTTCGAACTTTCCGAAGAAGAGCTGCAGATGGAACCCAGGAAGCAATCGGTCAGACTGACCGTGGCCGCAAAAACAAATGATTTAGTAGACATAATCGAGGGATACTCGTCACACCTCAAACTGCTAAGAGTGGTCGTTCTCGTGTTCCGCTTCATCCGAAAATGCAAAGACAGAAGTCTCAAATTTGAAAAAATTCCGTCACTCCTAAAATACGACGAGGCGTTTCTAAAAATTGTCGAAATCGTCCAAGAAAACGAGTATCAGGAAGATATTAAAAGTGTTTGTAAAGGCACCAGGTTAGGCCCCAGTCTTCTGCGCTTGAATCCTTTCATCCATGAAGAGGCAGGGGGGCGACTAGTTAACCTAGTTAACCTAGACCTACGTTCGCTATCTGCATCAAACAAATTTTCATGCCAGCCCACGAGCACTCGTGAGTATCCTGAGACAGCGTGTTTGGATAGTGAACGCTCAGGAGGTCTGCCGGGCAACAGTCAGGTCGTGTATTCGTTGCGTTAAATGCAAGCCTCGACTCCAGACCCAAATGATGGGCAATTTACCCGCAGACCGGCTCCGTGCTCTCCGCCCATTCGCCATATGTGGCGTGGATTTTTGTGGCCCAGTCTACACGACTCTGAAAATTCGAGGAAGGCCCCTCTATAAGTCCTTCATTGCGTTATTTGTCTGTTTTGCGTCCAAGGCAGTTCATTTAGAAATTGTCTCCGATCTGACGACTAACTCCTTTTTATTGGCATTCCAAAGGTTCGTCGGTCGTCTAGGATGTCCGCAAAGGGTGAACTGCGACAACGCGACCAACTTCATCGGAGCCAGTCGCCACTTCAACGAGCTAAGGATCAGGATAGAGGCAGAAGCGGACGCGATATGCGAATTCGCGTCAAGAAGCGGGTGCGAGTTTGCCTTCATACCGCCTCGAGCACCGCACATGGGCGGACTCTGGGAGGCAGATGTGAATTCTGCAAAGGGCCTACTCCTGCGGGCGGTCGGAAGCGCTCTCCTTACCGCAGAGGAGCTGGAGACCATGCTGATCGGGATCGAGGCGGTCCTGAACTCGCGCCCGCTCGGACCCCTAAGCCCAGACCCAAGCGACGGAGACGCTCTAACTCCCGGGCACCTGCTGACAGGCGGGCCGCTCATCGCACCCCCAGCACCCAGGACCCCGGACCAGGAGGGGCTGAGTTACTTAAAGCGATGGCGGCTTGTCTCGTCAGCCAGGCAAATGTTCTGGCAGCGATGGTCCCGGGAGTATGTGCTGGGCTTGCAAATAAGAAGCAAGTGGCACCACAAACGTCACCACAAACGCCGGGCAGGACGGAAAGGTCAGGGTGGTCGACCTAAGGACGAGTATCGGAGCAGTGTTCAGGAGGCCAATACACAAACTGGCTCTTCTACCGATCAGTTGAAGCCTTCCAGGCCTTCAACGGGGCCGGTGTAGCATCGAGCTACCAAGTTTTTGGAGAGTGTAATGGATTAAAGCGGAGCGTGAGCGCAGAAAGCTCTCTCTCGCTCTTGGCGAATTCGCCCCGCTTCGCCACACTAGATAAGTTAGGTTTAAGATCGCATTGTGAGGAAGCCATAAAGAATATTCGTTAAAATACTTGAAATCGAACGCATGTCTGCCAATCTTTTCGTCTCTTTTTTCGCTAATTAAAAGTACAAATAATTTGCACCACCAAACCTTCGTTTCATCCAATTGGGAAAACTATTCCAAAATTTCAATTATAATAAAAGATGTCAATATTCTTAATATGTGATAATATGGAGCCTGAAAGCTCCATAAACTCGAACAACTCGTGGAGCTAGTAGTATAATCAACCCTTATCGGCACATTGGGTCTTCTCCCCTCTTTGATTCTGCACTATCCAGCCGTATGTAGGGGATCTGGAGTCAGTTGGTTACGGCTTCCCGATGGTCATCCTAGTAAATGGTCATTCCAGAGAATGTTTGTGGGTTGGTCTCGGGTCACGAGCTTGTCCTCAAGCTGTTGCTTGCTTTAGTAGCCCATGCCTGGCCTCCGGCCAGGGGAATATGTTAACGATCAGTCTCGGGTTCCGGCAATATTCACCCCTCACACTGAGAAAATACTATGCGGATGGTGGTGATGCCAAGAAGCAACGGCTTTGGGAGATCAGAACGCTTCGGAAGAACCCTTCCGAGGTTATGCATGCATTTTACAAGTGCAGCTTGGACGTGCATAAGCTTGCTTTCAAAAGCTCACATACATATTACAATTGCACCTACATAGAGCTTTCCAAAGCACATCGATCATATGTCCCTACAATCTGAATCTGTCGTTCGTGTGGTTGTGATGATCGGGCATTTCATGCTGAAAGACGAAACCATCGTTCGGCGCTACATTCCCTCGCGCGTGCTTCTGACATTCTGTCACTATTTTGAGCAAGCCTTTTAGATAGTTGAGATCTTCTTTTTAACAATGTTACTTCTATTAAAAAGTAGCACTATATAATACGTATAAGTATAATACATTATAATACGAGGCCTGCTATGTTATAACCAAAAATTGAAAAAGTAAAAGTAATGCCTCAACAACACGTGGGGGTTATGCTATATTGCGACTATAATTATAGCCTATGTTAGTCAGGTTGAATGAAGCTATCTGCTATGGTGAAAGAAATATTGCAATCGGCTCAGTAGTTTTTGAGTTTATTCTTAACAAACATACACACAAAAATACAAATCTTTCCTCTTTAGATTATATTAGCATAGATTATATACAGCAACAATATAAAGCAAGCCTAGGCATTCTAATCAATAAACCCAACTCAGACAAAACTAAACCTGACTCTTATCGTCCCATATCTCTAAAACAATACATCTCCAAAGTAATGATTAAAATCGTCCCTAAGTGATTATGGTGGTTTGTTGAACATAACATGCTCATTTCAAAGAACCATCTTGGTTTAAAAGAAAAAAATCTGTAACAGATTGCCTCCTTTATGTGGACCACCTGATTACAAATTCCCTCAGCAAAAGAAGACATGCGTCCATTGTCTCCCTTGACTTCTCTAAGCCTTTCTCATTGCCTACAATAAACTATCGAAAATAATAGAACATCAAAAAGAAATATAATTCTGCAGCTACGCTGATGACTTTCAGCTAATCATCAATTTAAATAAAAATAAAAACACTAGAAAACACCTCGACGCTCTCTTTCAAAATATCAAATCTTGGGGCGACAACTCTGCTTCATAGCTATCACTAGATAAATGTAAACACATCCACATATACAATAAACATAACTGTAAATGCACTATCTCTTCAAACAAATTCATGATTCCCTCCGTCACATCTATTAAAATTATAGGCATTGTATTTAATAGCAAATACAGATGGAACGATCTCATACAAGAACTTACGACATACTATTTAAAAATCTTAACATTATAAAATGTCTTTCTAGCCCAAAGTACAAATGCGACAAGCATATGCTAATAAAAAGTATGAAAACTCTCATCATCTCAAAAATTGACTACGGCCTCTTCCTGTACGGTAAAGCTTTTAAGTTCACCCGTTATAAAATGAATTCAACAGTAAACTCCCCGCTCAGCGCCTCCTTTGGCGCTTATCGCCCGCTTCACCCTTCAAAAACCTCATGTCTGAAGCGAATATCGCTCCCCTCGACCTACGACCAGCGACCCCTAAAAACCAATCTTCATCTTCAAATATTCATCACATCCTATCAATTAATTTACTAAAAAACCCTACCCAAGCCAATCTAGGTGAATAATAATTTGTAAATCTTTTCTCCTTTATCTTAAGCCTATCTAACGTAAATACAGTCTCCCTTTACCAATTCAAAATAATTCAGAGTAGAACATCTAATATAGTAAGTAGCTAAAGGCCAGGGCAGCCTAAGTTTTGCTTATAACTTTGTACATATTAATAAAATAAAATAGCTGCAAAGTTTAGGATTCGGACTGCTTTGTTTTGCTCCCATTTTGGGCTATGTCTGATGGGGGAGAAAAGTGCACTGTGCCGAATTTTGTGGAGAAGAGTGCTCCTTTACACGGTTAATTGTAAGGTTACAAAAAGGATCCCATCAGGCTACAATTTTGTGAATATTTTACGCATGGAAATTTTGACGGAGAGACAAAAAAAATTAAAAGTCAATAAAAACATATTTAAAATTTTTTGAAACTTCAACAATTCACTTTTTTATCAATGCAATAAGAGAGATGCAGCTACTCGACAAACTAACCAAAGAAATATCCTCAGCAGAAAAACATCATAAAGATGATCATGTCCATACTAAGGTAAATGAGGAGAATATGGACATGACGACATAAGTAAAGGTGTAACCAATACCAACATGCTAACGCAAAAAATGACTGATGTGACCTCGAAAAGTGTGACCGTACATAGTACAACTGTCACAAAAGGTTTTTGAGAAAAGCCTAGTACTCAGATGATACCCATATGACATTAGACTTTGAAGGACTAACTTGAAAAATAGAGACAGCCTTATGCAAAAAGCATGCAGTGAGAGCGAGACAGATATATGCGTCAAGTTGTTTTCCAGTTGAGCTGGGAGCAGCGCTGCGGCAGAGATTATCGATTGCTATAGTTTCTAGATAAGATTTCGCTGACTTGGTGGCAATGTGTGTTGTATAATATCATATATGCAGTGTTTATAATTCGTAAAAAGAGGAAGAAGAAGATGAAAAAAATGTAAACAACTAAAAAAATGGCAAGCATATTGGATTTAAACAGACGAAAAATGCTTTGTTCAGCTTTTTTAATAGTTCAAAATATTAATATGATTGCGTGTCACATGCTGCAACAGCAGAAAAAAAAGAGAAGGATTTGGTCAGCGAAATGGCTATTGAAACGCGAGTTAGAAGGTAAGTACATCAAACAAATTTTTTTCCTTATACTTTGACTAAAATTATTAATTTCAGGCTTCACATACAAAACTATGGAGGGAAATTGTGGACGAAGACTCTGTACTTTACGGGAAAGTACTGCGCATGGCGCCGGCTCAGTTCAATTTAATTTTGGAGAAGGTGCGGCCCTTTATTCAGAAAAAGAATACTATTTTCAGGAACTGCATTAGTCCAGAGGAACGACTACAAATCACTGTTTTCTATTTATCTTCTGGTATGACGTGCCTTTAAATATAACGTACATATATGTAGCCGTAATACAGACTTGAACTTTTATTTCTCAGCTACACGAAATAAGCTGTGAGCCACTGTATGTATTTATACAAAATTGTGTCGCTAACTTTCAGGTACAACGCAATCATTCTTGCAGCTGCCATTCCGGGTACATTAAAGTACAATTTCGAAGATATTAAAGGAGACAATTCCTATATTGTACGATGTGCTAAAAGCAGAATCCCAAACGTGAGGGAAGTTCTTAACAAGATTTATAAGGAACACTGCAGCTTCCTCCGTCCACAACATTTTTAGTAAACATTTTTTGTACAGTACACAAATGCTTCCCGCCGCAAAGTAAAACATATGTTCAACTACTGCGCGACGTTTACCAGCACTAATTTATCGATTGAAAGATATAAATTTTCTATATTCTGTCGTCAACGATACTCGTATATCGACATCAATTGAAAGATATAAATTTTCTATATTCTGTCGTCAACGATACTCGTATATCGACATCAACATTAAGAAGACCAATAGCAATTGGTTATATGGATATTGTAATTTATCAATTTTATACGCGATACTCATTTTATTTATTTATAATTTGATAGATACTGATTTATCCAATATTGCGGAGCTTTCTATGTTCATTGTCGTTTTCCAGCGTCACAGAACCCATAAACAGTACATTCCGGCTTGCTTTCATACAAAATTTGAGTTTTCAACTGATTTTATTTGTAAACAAACACAAAACAGTGCAGACGTAGAGCATGCACATCCGCTTACCCTGGTCACAGAGCAAACGAGGGGGAACGTTGTGAGCCGCGGCTCTACTTTATACTCAGTCAGTATATATGTATGTGAGCTTGTTGTAATTTATTACATGTTCGTAAAAGGGACAAATTTAATTTTAGCCAAAAAAGAAAAAAGTAATTAAGTCGAACCTTTTCGCAGATTTTGATCTATTTGATGTTTCCATATTTGTTTACACACATTTTTGACATCTGCCTTTTCTACATGTCTTTATCTACTTCCTACATATACACACACGGCTATATTTATGATCCGATCTGATTCACATTCAATACTCTGATAGATATGGTCATTTTCTATGATTCTGCGTTTTTGGTTTTCCCGTATCTTCAAAATTGTAGATTTTCATCTTTTGTGGGGGCGGAAGGGGGCGTGGCCAAATTTTGAAACAAACTCATGTCGGTTTGATATCACAGGAGTTTGGAAAGGAAGTTTGGTTGATCTAGCTCTTATAGTCTCTGAGAACTAGGCGTCAAAAAATTCGATCAGGCATAGCGCCTACCCCTGTGTGTGAGAGAGAGCGAGAAGGAACGATGCATTTCGAAATGGTTTTCTTCATTGTGGCTATATTTATGATCTGATCGGATCCAAATTCAACTTTCTGATAGATATTGTCATTTTTTATGATTCTGCGTTTTTGGTTTTTCCGTATCTTCAAAATTGTGGATTTTCGTCCTTTATGGGGGCGGCTGGGGGCGTGGCCAAATTTTAAAACAAACTCGTCTCGGTTTGATATCACAGGAGCTTGGATAGAAAGTTTAATTGATCTAGCTCTTATAGTCTCTGAGAACTAGGCGTCAAAAAATTCGATCAGGCATAGCGCCTACCCCGGTGTGTGAGAGAGAGCGAGAGGGAACGATGCATTTCGAAATGGTTTTCTTCATTGTGGCTATATTTATGATTCGATCTGATCCAGATTCAACACTCTGATAGATATTGTCATTCTCTATGATTCTGCGTTTTTAGTTTTCTCGTATCTTTAAAACTGTGCATGCCACAGATTTTCGTCCTTGGAGTGGGCGGAAGGGGGCATGGACAGGAGTCTGGATACAAAATTGTGTTCCTCTAGCTTGTATGGTCTTTGAGATATAGGCGCTAATGAAGACGGACAGACGGACGGACAGACAGACATAGCTATATCGACTCGGCTGTTGATGCTGATCAAGAATATATATACTTTATGGGGTCGGAAACGCTTCCTTCTGGGTGTTACACACATTAATTTTTTGCACAAATCTAATATACCCCTTTACTCTTCGAGTACCGGGTATAAAAATAACACTGAACGGGATATACTATATAAAAGAGTTCATCAATACATCCCTAAAGTGCGACAGTGTTGTACTTGCGGCAGGCTTGGCCACTCCTCTGCCAGATGTAAATCGGCAAGATGGGGCAACCAATGTGAATCATGAGAATATAGTGGAACCTTCACGGTACTAAAATGCATTTAATGTAATGGTAAAAATCACTCAGCTAAGGATAGAACGATGTGCCCTGTATGGCGAAAAGAAATGGACATTAATAAAATAATGACAATCAAGAATCTTAACACTTATTCTGTACATCAAAATTTTTCGTTGCTTGACAATTAAAAACGAGGGGGAACGTTATGAGCCGCGTCTGCGCCGCGGCTCTACTTTATTCCCGGTACTCAGTCAGTATGTATGTATGTGAGCTTGTTGTAATTTATTACATGTTCGCAAAAGGAAAAAATTTAATTTTAGCCAAAAAAAAAACAATTTAAGTCGAACCTTTTCGGAGATTTTGATCTATTAGATGTTTCCATATTTGTTTACATAAATTTTTTACATCTGCCATTTCTACATGTTCTTATCTACTTCCTACATATACATACACGACTGTGTGCGAGAGAGAGAGGGAATCAGTCTGCGCTAGGGAGGCCACTGAAATTTCATTTGTTCCTTCTGACTATATTTATGATCCGATCTGATCCAAATTCAATACTCTGATAGATATAGTCATTTTCTATGATTCTGCGTTTTTGGTTTTCCCGTATCTTCAAAATTGTAGATTTTCATCTTTTGTGGGGGCGGAAACATTTTAAAACAAACTCGTCTCGGTTTGATATCACAGGAGCTTGGATAGAAAGTTTGGTGGTTCTAGCTCTTATAGTCTCTGAGAACTAGGCGTCAAAAAATTCGATCAGGCATAGCGCCTACCCCTGTGTGTGAGAGAGAGCGAGAGGGAACGATGCATTTCGAAATGGTTTTCTTCATTGTGGCTATATTTATTATCCGATCTGATCCAGATTCTACAATCAGATAGATATTGTCATTCTCTACGATTCTGCCTTTTTAGTTTTCTCGTATCTTTAAAATTGTGCATGCCACAGATTTTCGTCCTTGGAGTGGGCGGAAGGGGGCGGGGCGAAATTTTGAAATACACTTGTAACAGTGCGATAAGACAGGAGTCTGGATACAAAATAGTGTTCCTCTAGCTTTTATGGTCTATGAGCTATAGGCGCTAATGAAGACGGACAGACGGACAGACGGACGGACAGACAGACATAGCTATATCGACTCGGCTATTGATGCTGATCAAGAATATATATACTTTATGGGGTCGGAAACGCTTCCTTCTGGGTGTTACACACATTAATTTTTTGCACAAATCTAATATACCCCTTTACTCTTCGAGTACCGGGTATAAAAATATGTTTCAAAACTAAATAAAGACGAGGGGGAACGTTGTGAGCCGCGTCTACGCCGCGGCTCTACTTTATACCCGGTACTCAGTCAATATATATGTATGTGAGCTTGTTGTAATTTATTACATGTTCGCAAAAGGGAAAAAATTTAATTTTAGCCAAAAAAAAAAAAATTTAGGTCGAACCTTTTCGTAGATTTTGATCTATTAGATGATTACATTTTTTATTATTTTTATTATATTATATTTATTTTCTTACGAAATTTTGAAATACGCTTGTAACAGTGCGATAGGACTGGAGTCTGAATACAAAATTGTGTTCCTCTAGCTTTCATAGTCTTTGAGCTATAGGCGCTAATGAAGACGGACAGACGGACGGACAGGCAGACATAGCTATATCGACTCGGCTATTGATGCTGATCAAGGATATATATAATTTATGGTGTCGGAAACGCTTCCTTCTGGGTGTTACACACATTAATTTTTTTCACAAATCTAATATACCCCTTTACTCTTCGAGTACCGGGTATAATAAGTACAACCAAAGACAATATAAATAGTAAGATGCACATCTGCATACAAAATTTTTTATGTCTATTTTGGCTGTCTGGCTGTCCATTGATAATGGAATTGAATGAAATAGAGAGAGACAGATAGTCAAAGAGACAGAGTGCGAACCGCTCTCTCGCCCTATACATGAGGCTGAGATTTAACTGTACGTGTGCACACATGTTAGGTCTGCTTATTTATATTGGTTTTTGACGACGCCGCACTCAAAGAAATACCCATTACTTTAGAATTCATTGGGGAGTATGACACTATTTGAAACGCTTGCTCATAATACAAACGAGGGGGAACGTTATGAGCCGCGTCTGCGCCGCGGCTCTACTTTATACCCGGTACTCAGTCAATATATATGTATGTGAGCTTGTTGTAATTTATTACATGTTCGCAAAAGGAAAAAAATTTAATTTTAGCCAAAAAAAAAAAAATTTAAGTCGAACCTTTTCGTAGATTTTGATCTATTAGATGATTACATTTTTTATTATTTTTATTATATTATATTTATTTTATTACGAAATTTTGAAATACGCTTGTAACAGTGCGATAGGACTGGAGTCTGAATACAAAATTGTGTTCCTCTAGCTTTCATAGTCTTTGAGCTATAGGCGCTAATGAAGACGGACAGACGGACGGACAGGCAGACATAGCTATATCGACTCGGCTATTGATGCTGATCAAGAATATATATAATTTATGGTGTCGGAAACGCTTCCTTCTGGGTGTTACACACATTAATTTTTTTCACAAATCTAATATACCCCTTTACTCTTCGAGTACCGGGTATAATAAGTACAACCAAAGACAATATAAATAGTAAGATGCACATCTGCATACAAAATTTTTTATGTCTATTTTGGCTGTCTGGCTGTCCATTGATAATGGAATTGAATGAAATAGAGAGAGACAGATAGTCAAAGAGACAGAGTGCGAACCGCTCTCTCGCCCTATACATGAGGCTGAGATTTAACTGTACGTGTGCACACATGTTAGGTCTGCTTGTTTATATTGGTTTTTGACGACGCCGCACTCAAAGAAATACCCATTACTTTAGAATTCATTGGGGAGTATGACACTATTTGAAACGCTTGCTCATAATACAAACGAGGGGGAACGTTATGAGCCGCGTCTGCGCCGCGGCTCTACTTTATACCCGGTACTCAGTCAGTATGTATGTATGTGAGCTTGTTGTAATTTATTACATGTTCGCAAAAGGAAAAAATTTAATTTTAGCCAAAAAAAAACAATTTAAGTCGAACCTTTTCGGAGATTTTGATCTATTAGATGTTTCCATATTTGTTTACATACGTTTTTTACATCTGTCTTTTCTACATGTCTAAATCTACTTCCTACATATACATACACGGCTGTGTGCGAGAGAGAGAGGGAATCAGTCTGCGCTTGGAAAGCCACTGAAATTTCATTTGTTCCTTCTGACTATATTTATGATCCGATCTGATCCAGATTCAATACTCTGATCGATATAGTCATTTTCTATGATTCTGCGTTTTTAGTTTTCTCGTATCTTCAAAATTGTAGATTTTCATCTTTTGTGGGGGCGGAAGGGGGCGTGTCCAAATTTTAAAACAAACTCGTCTCGGTTTGATATCACAGGAGCTTGGATAGAAAGTTTGGTGGTTCTAGCTCTTATAGTCTCTGAGAACTAGGCGTCAAAAAATTCGATCAGGCATAGCGCCTACCCCGGTGTGTGAGAGAGAGCGAGAGGGAACGATGCATTTCGAAATGGTTTTCTTCATTGTGGCTATATTTATTATCCGATCTGATCCAGATTCTACAATCTGATAGATACGGTCAGTGTCTATGATTCTGCGTTTTTAGTTTTATCGTATCTTTAAAATTGTGCATGCCACAGACTTTCGTCCTTGGAGTGGGCGGCAGGGGGCGGGGCGAAATTTTGAAATACACTTGTAACAGTGCGATAGGACAGGAGTCTGGATACAAAATTGTGTTCCTCTAGCTTTTATAGTCTTTGAGCTATAGGCGCTAATGAAGACGGACAGACGGACAGACGGACGGACGGACGGACGGACGGACAGACAGACATAGCTATATCGACTCGGCTATTGATCCTGATCAAGAAAATATATACTTTATGGGGTCGGAAACGCTTCCTTCTGGGTGTTACACACATTATTTTTTTGCACAAATCTAATATACCCCTTTACTCTTCGAGTACCGGGTATAAAAAGTAATATTTTGTGTATCCCTCATATGCTAATTATGTTTAATGTACTATAAACGAATATAATGAAGGAATGTACCTATGTAAAAATACATAATCTATGTCATAAATGACTTCACATTCGATAAAAGGTCTGTTGGGTATTTGTGGGTTGACTTAATATGCAAATAATTTTGAAGTTCTTATGCATGCAAGTTAACGTACCCAATTACATTGGTGCCTTATACGAGTTATAAACAATCTTTGGTATCACCAGATTCAATCTCGATCTTTGGATTTCAATCTTTGGCTCCCAAATAATTTATAAGCAATCTTTTCTCACACCCCACATAAAGTGGAAAACAAACTTTTCTCACACCCGCCTTAATTGAAAAACAATCTCGGCCCACTGTCGGCCCACGCCTGGCTTTCAGGTAAACAATCCAACACCCGGGTTTCAAGTAAACAATTGAACACCCGGCTTTCTGCAGATTCTGCATTTTTGGTATTTCACAATTCTAGATCTGGATGACCAATCCGAGTCAGTCCGTTTTTTTATAGGAAAATGGTATCGAGAAGAGAACCATTGGGGTTTCATGATGTGGAGATGGAATCAGTAGAGTCAGTCTTGATCTTGGATCTGAACGGAAAAGTCGAACAAAAACTAAAGTCGCCAAACTCGCGCCGATACCTTTCCGGTTGAACAATTTACCTCGAAACTGAAATTCTTTAAGTCTTGTTAAGCTCAATAAATTTGTGAAATAAAGCTTTTTTAAAAACACAAATCGCCACAGCGAGTGTTTAACGTGGGGACACGCGTATTCAAGGCACCAAAAAACAAAAGTGTTGCGTGGGCTCGAACCCAAAGAAGGACAATTAATTAATGCAATAAATCCTTCAATAGAACGCGTTGTGACGGAGTGTTAAGACAGAAAAAAAGAAAAGTGACGAAATTAAATATCAACCGGAGGGCTCGGCGCGTAACAAACAATTCAACAATATCTAATATCAATATTCAATTGATTGAATTGAATACGAAAAAACCAACCAACCAACCAAACCAACCAAAAAACCATACTAAAACCAAGGAACAGCTGTAGGGAGGACCCTCGCTGTTATCATCAAGGAAGATATCAAGTTAACCAAAAGAAGGACGACCCCTTCCGGAACAATTCGTGAGAATCAGAAAAAATTCAATTTAAGAAACAGATAAATAAATATAAGTAATTATATAAGTAAAAATATTAATATTATAGAGTACAACATTTAAAACTAAAAAACACTGGATAACTTAATTGCGGATTTTCAAAAATTAAAAATGACTACAGAATCAAGGACTGATCTGACCGCCGGTCTGGTCAAGCAGTTGATAGCAATTCAGATTTCACAAGTGAAAGAGCAAATAACACAATGAAAACAACATTTAGAAACAACCTCAGATCAGGTAGTAGATTATCAGGCTAAAAAAATTGATGAAAAAATTAAAGATGAAACCACCTTAAAGGTAATAGAATCATTACCAGTCTTTAGTGGGGGACTTAATCAATACGTAGAATGGAGAGAGGCTGCGGAAACAGCTATGCAGTTGGAAGTTGGGAAGCAAGCAATACTTTATTGCTTTGACCATTTAAAGAAATAAAATCACAGGGCTAGCGCATGATGCACTAACTAACCATGGAACCGTTTTAAGCTTTGATGCTATACTAGCACGACTCGACTTTGTGTACAGTGACAAACGACCAATATACTTCATAGAACAAAAATTAAGCGTTCTCCGACAAGAGAACTTTTCAATAATAGACTTTTATAATGAGGTTAATAAAAAGATGACATTGCTAATTAACAAAACAATCATGACTTATGGTAGGGACAGTGAGGTAACCAAAGAAACAAATAACAAAATTAGAGAGAATGCCTTACGCATTTTCATGACTGGTCTCAACGGCGGTATTTCCGAATTACTTTTTTCATTTAATCCACCAGACCTACCAAATGCATTGGCCAAGGTGCAAGAACTACAAGCTAATAACAGACGGGCACAATTTGCCTATCAATTCAATAACCCACCAAAGAATCCAGGAAATACCCAAAATACCTTGAGGTTCCACCAGAGACAACCAAGAGCCTATAACGCCTCTTTCGAACAGAAAAGAAACTTCCAGAAAAATAATATGCCTTGGGGACAACCTTATTTTCTAAACAACAGACAACAAAATCAGGCTCCCGAACCAATGGAGGTGGACGAATCTTTGCAAATACAAAACCGACCAAATAATAACCCCTATAGGGGAAATCATAATACTAACTATAACCGAGGTTATAATACTAATAATTATTATCAGAGAAATAACAACAATTATAACCATGCCCAACAGAATAGAGCCAAAACTGGACAGAACAATCAGTTTAGCCCAAATCTACCGCTTAAACGAAAACCAACTGACTCGTTAAATCAACCTCAACCGGTAAATAAAACCATGAGGGTGAACAATATTGAAGAGTATCATTTTTTAGATCAGCCCCCGAATTAGGTCTGCCCTAATTAATAAGAACAACAAAAAATTAAATAAAAATGTAAAAAGGTCTTAATAGATACGGGAGCCACATCCTATTACATAAAAAAGGGAATTTATAAGAATAAAAAAGAATTGCCAATTTATAAGAGAGTTGCCACTGTAAATGGGTTTTCGATAATCAAATATTTTCATATAATAACCATATTTAATACAAAACAAGTATTTTACGAAATAGAGGGTATGGAAACAGACTTACTTATAGGATTTAATCTACTAACAAAGATAGGAGCGGTAATTGATACCGAAGAGGGAATTTTAAGATATAATAATAACGAAGAGCAGATCATTTTCGATGAGAACGTTTCTCTAAATAAAATAACCCTTACAGAAGGGAAAATTATCCTTCCGTTAAAAGAATTTATAATAAAAAAATATTTTGAAGCAGGAAAGGCAGAAAGAACCGATTCAGGAACCGAAGGAAGTTGATACAGCTTGAGATCCAGGAATCCTGAGCATGCCGACGTAGAATTATCCGTCAACACAAAAATAAATAGTTTGGGATTAAAAAATCCTGAACATGCCGTCGTTGAAGTATCCGACAAAAAGAGTTTATATAGCTTGGGATCAATAAATCCTGAGCACGCCGACGTAGAACTATCCGTCAAAACAAGAGAAAATAGCTTGGGATGCAAATATACTGAGCCCGCCGACGTGGAAATATCCGTCAATACAAAAGCAAATAGTTTGGCATGCAAATATCCTGAACATGCCGTCGTAGAAATATCCGACTTAAATAAATAACAACGATAAATAATAACGACTTAATGAATAACACACTCACTCATGAAGCGGAAAATTTAGAGAAACTCAGGGAAAGAATGATAGATATAATACAAAAGGACCATGGAAATATAGATTTGCAGTTAACGTTTAGAACGGATTATATCCGGAGGAGAAATAAATACTGAACATGATAGGCCGGTATATAGTAAGCAATATCCATATGCTTATTCGGTTAACGATTTCGTTAATAAAGAAATAAGTAAAATGTTAGACGATGGTATAATTAGACCTAGTAGGAGCCCATATAATTCGCCAGTGTTAGTTGTATCAAAAAAAGGGGTAAATGAAGATGGAACTCCGAAACATAGGTTAGTAATAGACTTTAAAAATTAAATGATAATACAATACCAGACAGATACCCCATGCAGGATCCTTCTGTAATTCTTTCCAATTTGGGGAAGGCAATGTATTTCTCTGCTATTGATTTAGAATCGGGATTATGTCAGATATTGATGAAAGAATCAGACATAGAAAAAACATAATTTTCCATAAATAATGGTAAATATGAATTTTTAAGAATGCCAATAGGTTTGACAAACGCACCAAGAATCTTCCAAAGGGCAATGGACGATATACTTAGAGAACAAGTAGGGAAAACCTGCCATGTCTATATGGATGACATAATAATATTTTTAAAAACTATTAATCAGCACTATACAGATATAATTTGAATAATATAGATTTTACAGAATGCTAACATGAAAATTTCCCTTGAAAAGTCTAAATTTGTTCAACTAGAGACTAAATTCCTGGGATACATCGTTTCCCGTAATGTCATTAAAACAGACCCGGAAAAAATAGCTACAATACAGAAATATCCTATTCCGAAAAATGTCCCAGAGCTACGCAGTTTCCTAGGATTAACAGGGTATTATTATTATTCGTCCGGAACTATTCAACAATTGCCAAACCACTAACAAAGTATTTAAGTGGAATCAATGGGAAGATTTCAAAAAGAGCATCGAAAAAAGCCTTATACGGAGTTAGTGGAATTGAAATTCAAACAGATCACCAACCATTGTCCTTTTTCATGTCACAGAACAATCCAAATATAGAAATGAAACGGTGGTACTACTTTATTGAAAGTTTTGCACCAAAGATCATATATAAACCAGCCTCAACCAATATAGTAGCAGACGCTTTATCGCGAATTCAAATAAATCATATAACAGACAGTGGTGATGAACAAGTGGAATTAGATTCAGATTTAAATACCCAACATTCAGCAGAAAGCAGTTTTGAAAACATCATCCAAGAAACCAGGAAGCCATTAAATCAGTTTAAGCAACAGTTACTCATAGCAAAAGCTAGAATCACAGTTCATTAGCTAGTAAGAATTCATGAAAATACCCGACATATAATTGAATTTGACACAGTTGAGAATTTACTGCATATTTTAAAAGTATATATTCAGCCAAACTTAACCACTGGAATACATTGCACATTAGAAGATCTATATGTTATTCAAAAGGTACTAAAGGATAATTTCATAAACAAATTCCTCTTCACGAATTAATTCCTCCAAGATATTGAGAATCCAGAAGATAAAGCCTTAATTATAGAAGAAACACATTGCAGAGAACACAGAGGTTTAGATGAAAACTACAAACAGATAACTAAATTGTATTATTGGCCAAACTTATACAAAAAATTAAAAGAATATATCAAAGGTTGTGAGATATGTAACAAGAATAAATATAATAGACATCCTGTAAAAATTCCAATAGGTGAAGCTCCCATTCCGACAAGAGAAGGTGAGCAATTACATATAGACATATGCTATGCCCAAAATCTGACATTTATAACCTGTATTGATTCCTATTCAAAATACTTTGTGGTAAAAGAGAATCAAAATAAACTAAATATTGAAAATAAGGTATTGGAGTTATTGTAACATTTTCCTTAAGCGACATCAATAATGACAGATAACGAACCAAGTTTTACTTCAGCACAATCTAGATATTTCATACAACGAAGTAATTTAAACATTTTTTATGCTGATCCCAGGCATAGCACTTCCAATGGACAGGTAGAAAGAGTGCATTCCACATTAACAGAAATAGCCCGTTGTATTAAAGAGGAACTAGACTTAACAAGCTATACAGAAATAATATTGAGGGCAGCGCAAGAATATAACCTCACAATACATTCAACAATAAATCAAATGCCTTATGACATCTTATTTAATAAAATACAACATGAAAATGTTCCATTATTACTTAAAGCAGCTCAAATTAAAATGCTTAAGGATAGGAGAAATTACAACCCCGTTACAAAAAACAGGTAGTTATGGAAAATCATAACAACAAAATCATGATCAATAACAGAAACCGAATAATACATAAAGACAATATAAAACATTAGGACATTTTTTTTTATTTTTGCAGAAAATTTATGTAAATATAATAATACTGACTCTCGTTTTGTATACGACTTCCGAAGTCGTTGACTATACGCACAGTGATTACTTGTTACTTAGAGACGACAGGAACGTTTACACTTATGAATCTTACGCTGACCTTTATCACATTACTAACTTAAGTTTTCATAAGGAGATAATAAATAAAGAATCCAAAGATGTTAATAAATCCATAAATTCGGACGACGAATGGGAAATTAAAATGGATATTAACTTATTAAATTTTATGATTTCAGAATTAGCCCCAGAGAGAAATAGAAGGGGAATTAATGAGTTTAATGGGTTAGCAGGTACCCCTGATCATGAGGATTTTATAAAAATTCAGAATAAATTAAACAAATTGATTGAAAATAATAATAAACAGTTTAAAATGAATTAAACATTTTTTAAGGAAATTGAATTGCTATCAAACTCATTAAAAAATGTTATATTCAGTGAAGAGACAATATTAAGAAAACATCGTTTAAAATTAATTACATTTGATCTGCTGAACTTGATTGATACCATAACCCTTTGAAAAATAAACATTCTGAATACAAAAATGTTAAATAAAAATGAAATAGATGACATTTACAAGCACGAAAAAGAGCCTGTTGAGTTATCAGATTTACTTGACATTGCAACTTTTAAAATAGTTCGAAACACAGACTTAATAATTATTTATAAAAAATACCCCCAAATTAATAATATTTGTAAACTATACCATGCAAGAGCCATCTCACAACATGATGGAAAGTTATATTAGTTATAAGTAAAAATATTTGCGAATGCGGGGGACGTTATTATCTAATGAATAATTTCAAAGCAGAAACATTTAACAATTATGCGAAAATAAGGTTAGAAAATAATTGTTTTACGAATTTACTAAATGCTGCTCGAAAATAAGAGAAAAAAACAAAGAAATAGATTTCGTGGAAAATGGTGCCATATTAGTGTCAGGCACCAATAACGTAAACAACACTAAGTTGTTAGGTACTTATCTTCTCATATTCAACGATACAATTATAATAAATAACAAAATCTATGTAAATGAGAAGAATCAATCATCAATCGCCTATCTCTCTCGTAGTGTTCAGACGCGTTTTTTCATTACGCTCCGCTCATTTTTCACTTATTTTGTATAAACAACCGGTGTTTGTCCAAAATAAATCTTTTGCGAACTAACAAATTAACTTGCTAACTTAAAGTCTATCCTGAATCGCGAGTGCATGCCTATTTACTGTGTAAATCATAATTTAATAATTCTTTTCTGCGTCGGTTAACATTGTGTTTTTGTTGTTGCTTTTCGTAAGTACGCTCTTACATTGAATTTAGCCCGCTCTCATCTTGTAATCTGTGCTTTAGCATCACTCTCTCCCTATAACCCAAACATAAATAACTGTTCTTCTTCTCTCGCTCTCAATACTTTCCGTGTAGTAGCGCTCTCTCTCTCTCATTGCAGCTGCTGCAACCGCTCTCCTTTCTCCGCTCAGTTTTTACTAATTCCGCTTTAAGCGTTTGCCTGGCACACTGGTCTGATTTCTATTTGTTTTGAAATAAATTTTTTTTATTGTATTTAAAATGGAATCACCTATTATCTGTACCAAAAAAACCTGCAAACAGGTCGTCACCCCTGATCAGTCGAGTATCCCCTGCTATCTTTGCAGAAAAGCAATGCACGCAAAGTGCGCTGGGTACTCAGGCCTCGTGGGTGATGCAATTTCCAAGCATAATGGCTTGTTCTACTGTTGTGAGGCATGCCGGGGGGCTCACATAGAGATTGCCAGGTTTATGGGGCAGACGCGGAATGGCTTTAAGGAGCTGACCGTGGGCTTTAAAAAGCAGTACGATCGGCTCGTAGCCATGGAGTCTTTGTTTAGCAGTTTGCAACTGCTGAATGAGTCTCCTAGGCGAAAAAAGGTCACTCCGCGGGATCTGCAAGCCCCAACTGTCCCTCTGCCGCCCGTTGCCGAACAACCGACTCCGACCACTCCAATTGTGCAGCAGCCGATATCGTTTGCTATTCCAAGGGCAAGGACAGCTGCTGGTGATGCAAATTCGGCAGCCGAATTTATCACTTCGGAGAATGCATAACCAGAAATTTCCGTAGCGTCCGTGTCCGTCGAGCCCGCCAGCATTACTAATATCCCGTCCACTTCGATCCCACCAACAAACATACGACCCGGACCACCGGGTATTGCCATCACAGGTACAAGGTCTGTGGTGCCAAACCCAAGATTGGTGGTGATCACACCTACACCTAAACGACAAATATTTGTCTCACGGCTTGCCCCTTACACCACTATAGATGACGTTACTGCTTTTATTCAAAGCAATATACAAGCCGACGGTTTAAAGGTGGAGAAGTTTAACTTCTCTTATGCCAGGGATGTAGCTTCATTCAAAATAAGCGTCTCCCCAACTCATTTTGACACCATTTGCTCTGCCAAATTTTGGCCAGAGAACATGGTGGTGAAGGAGTTTAAGGCAAAGAAGAAGAGTAGGCCCCCAATAACTCTTAATACTAGTCAGGCCAGTGCTCCATCCTCATCTTCCCAGTCCACCCATCCAAAAAACTAACTTCCTTTCTCTTAATCACCTACCAGAATGTTAGAGGCTTGCGTAGTAAGCTCAGCACTCTGTTTCGGGATAGCGTCGCATTTGCATCCCATGTAATTGTGTTTACAGAGACCTGGTTAAAACCGGAAATTCTTAGTTCTGAAGTTTTGGCAGGTCGGTACACAATCTTTAGAAATGACCGTTCGTCTCGACGTGCAGGTGGGGTTCTGATTGCAGTGGACTCTAACTTCACGTCGGAACATTTTACAGTCCAGATTCAACAAAAACTGGAATTCCTGTGTATAAAACTGATTCTTCCCGCTTTTTCAGTCTTTATTACATGCTCGTATATTCCACCTTCTTCGGATATCGCAATTTATGAGCAGCACTTGTCCGCCTTAAGCGCTGTTTCTTCCTCGCTATCGGATAAAGATCATATGATAGTTCTTGGGGATTTCAATTTACCAGGAACTGTTTGGTCTTCGGTAAACGAGTCTAATAACCTAGTCCCCATGTCACGACATGACTTTATAGACGGCTTACTCGACTTATCCCTGTCTCAAGTCAACCATGTGAAAAATTCCCTGGGTCGATTGCTTGATCTGTGCTTTGTAACGGATCCGACCATTGCGTTGTTAACCCGAGTCCCTCCGCTCACTATACCTGAAGACGCCTACCATCCTACACTTGAAGTGTCGCTCGATATAGGACCAACCGCATTGCATCGGTTGGGTAGGCTACCTCAATTTTTCCGCTGCTTTCGTCAAGCCGAGTTAGCGAAGCTTATTAACATCATTAGGGATTTTGATTGGTACGCTTTGTATTTGTGCACTGATGTTACGATATGCACAAACATTTTCTACGATGCACTTGACTCACTTTTTGAGTCTTGTGTCCCACTTTCCTATCCTATTAGATCTGGGAAGCCCCCTTGGTTTACCAAAGAGTTATCCAGTCTAAAAAACTTTAAATCAAGACTTTACAAAAAATTTCAAGAAGTTGGCTCTCCTTCTTCTCTCTCTCGCTATGTAATGGCTCGGTCAAACTTTTCAGTTCTTAATTCCCAGTGCTATAAGAACTACCTATCTAGATGCAGGATACGTTTTTCTCAGGACCCTAAGCAGTTTTACAGCTTCGTAAACAGTAAGCGTAAAACGTCCGCTCATCCATCCTCGCTATCATTTCTTAATACGTCGGCAAACACTGATCAGGCAATTGCCGATCTTTTTGCCCAATACTTCCAAACAACCTATTCTCAGGAATGCTACTCCGGGCAGCTGTACCCATACGGTTTACCCAGGTCGAACGGCATCTTCAGTCCCTTGCTAAATGAAAGCTCTCTGCTTCTTGACCTCCGGAAAGTTAAGCCGGTGTTTTCACCGGGTCCGGACGGAGTTCCCGGCTGTGTACTTAGATACTGCGCCGAGTCTCTATGTTGACCGTTGCTTAAACTATTCAGCCTGTCCACGAATTTATTGGAGTTCACCTCCTTTATCATTAAAGGCTTCCAAGGTAATCTACAGACGGATGTCATTTACACAGATTTCAGTAAAGCATTCGACTCTGTAAACCACACTCTCCTAGCACAAAAACTTGACCTTTTAGGGTTTCCACCCAATCTCTTGAGATGGATTTCTAGCTACCTTTGTTCCAGGTCCCAAAGAGTCCTCTTCAAAAACTCCCTATCTTCACCAGTTATGGTTACTTCGGGCGTACCACAGGGCAGCCATCTAGGCCCCCTACTCTTTACACTCTTTATAAATGACCTGCCTTCGGTATTAACATACTCTCGAGTACTTATGTATGCGGATGATGTTAAGCTGTGTGTCCAGTTTAAGGACAGCTTATCTCACTCCAGGTTGCAATCCGATCTTAATACCTTTCAGTCATGGTGTTGTGCAAATTTGTTATACCTTAATGCTTCGAAATGTAAAGTAATGACATTTCATCGCTCCAGCGCCTTTCTGGCTCCTTACACACTAGGCGGGGGTTCTCTCGAGAGAATTACCCTAGTTGATGATCTTGGTGTTCTTCTAGATCCCAAGTTAAAGTTTTCTGAACACATTTCTACCATGGTAAATAAGGCCATGGGCGTGCTTGGGTTTATAAAGAGGTGGTCAAAGGAATTTGACGACCCCTATATAACAAAGACTCTCTATGTATCGCTTGTTCGTCCGATTTTAGAATATGGTTCTTGTGTATGGTGCCCTCAGTACAAAGTACACCAGGACCGTATAGAATCAGTACAGAAAAACTTTTTAATTTTCGCTCTACGCGGCCTCAACTGGGATGCAAGTGTGAGACTGCCGTCTTACTCTAGTAGATCGCTTTTAATAAACCTTCCATCTTTAGTTAACCGTAGAACAATGCTTGGTGTGATTTTTGTACACAACTTGATCAAGGGTGACGTAGATAGCCCTGACTTGTTGAGCCGCATAAACTTCACGATTCCTATTAGAATTACTAGAAATTATATACCTTTGTTCCTTCCGATTTGTAGATCGAATTATTCCTTGCATGAACCTTTTAGAGTTTTATGCTCGGATTATAATTCCCTCTACCATATTATATCGGCAACTAATTCCCTTCCTCTTCTTAAATTACTAATACTCACATACCTTTTTCGTAGTTAGTAATTGTAGTTGTGGTGTACGATAGTTTTAATGCATGATTAACTCCTTTAGTAAAATTAGTTCTAATTTTCCTCGAAAAAAAAAAAAAAAAATTTTGGAATACGTATCGCAGCATAGATATAGTAATTTTGATTTAGTTAATTATGAACAATCCACTGATAAGTTACTTTCTTTTGACAATGTTAATATTTTAAATCCATTTATAAAATTCGGAAATACTGGATTACCATTAACAACTATATTATTAATAATTTTCTTATTAGTACCGTTGTTTTATTGCGGCTATAAATTAACCATATTAATCCACTCTAAAGCATTCATGAAACCCACACAACATATAATTGAAAACAATATATTGCAATTATCAGAAGAAATCAGAGTTCTATCAGAACCCCAAAATGTATCGGGACGACACATTTGAGAACGGGAAGAGTTAACGTACCCAATTACATTGGTCCCTTATACGAGTTATAAACAATCTTTAGTGTCCCCAGATTCAATCTCGATCTTTGGATTTCAATCTTTGGCTCCCAAATAATTTATAAGCAATCTTTTCTCACACCCCACATAAAGTGGAAAACAAACTTTTCTCACACCCGCCTTAATTGAAAAACAATCTCGGCCCACTGTCGGCCCACGCCTGGCTTTCAGGTAAACAATCCAACACCCGGGTTTCAAGTAAACAATTGAACACCCGGCTTTCTGCAGATTCTGCATTTTTGGTATTTCACAATTCTAGATCTGGATGACCAATCCGAGTCAGTCCGTTTTTTTATAGGAAAATGGTATCGAGAAGAGAACCATTGGGGTTTCATGATGTGGAGATGGAATCAGTTGAGTCAGTCTTGATCTTGGATCTGAACGGAAAAGTCGAACAAAAACTAAAGTCGCCAAACTCGCGCCGATACCTTTCCGGTTGAACAATTTACCTCGAAATAAAGTTAAACAATTTTACTTTTTAAAAACACAAATCGCCACAGCGAATGTTTAATTTGCATGTATGTGTGTTTGTCGGTAAGCTTGTGCAAAGAAGACAAGACAATTTGATACAATTTCTTGAAAGGCGAACTCCGGTATAGGGGTTGATTTTGCGATTGAACAGGTTGTATTTAACCAAAAATTTTATTGTCTATTATCATATCGATGTTCAGTCTCTCAGTAATATTTATTAACTAAAATATAAATAATATCAAATGTTCAAAATGGGTCATATATTTACATTGTATATTCATGAATTATATTATTATTACTATTTAAATGAATAATGCAATTTTATTATCCAAATGTCAATTGCCATCGAATTTTTCCCCCACTCCCAGAAAATACATTTCTGTCTTGGTTACGTCTCGTCAAAATTCGGCAGCTCGTCACAAATACGCACACATATGTGCTTGCAGCTCTGTGTGTACTCACACATGTAAGCTCATTCTATTTAGATCCGGATCATTCTAGATCCGTGTTCTCTTCTCTTCTTCTTGCGAGCGAGACAGCGCGTACTTGAGCATATACAGAAATCCGCGCTGCTCACGAAATTAAATTGTATGGGCGATGCTTATCTTACTATTTATATTGTCTTAGGTACAACACTCAAAACAAGGATTTAAAAGCAAATTTAAATAGCTATGAGAGTAGGTTAATACAGACCTCAACAGTGCTTGTGCAGAAGGCGCACCATAAACTAGATTCCTATACTCATGATTCCATCGACCATATTCCTGTGTTTGAAAATAAATTCTCAGAAGAAAACAAATTTACGATCCAGCAGGTAACCAACATTTTAACTCAGCTAGAAAACACAAAAAGCATAATAAATCCTTTTAACAAATCGGTGCACATAAACGATATTACAAGCAAGAAGTTAGTAGAAAAGAACACGCAGTCTAATATGGGGAAAACAAACCTGTTCAACTGCCCAAAACAAATATGAAATTTCTTCAACATAATATTCAGTCAATTAAAGCCAACAAAAATTACTTTGAATTCTTTCTAAACAACAGAAACTGTCTGATGTTTTTTCTCATGACCTTAGCTACAGAAAATTAGCAAATTACAATCTCCTAGAAAAATATAGAGATAATGGATATGGAGTAGTAGGGATAGCCTACAGGAAAGGTTTAAAATTAAAAAAAAACTGCCGTACGAGACTAATAAAGATATTATAATAGCCAGCACTACCAACAACAATCCAAATCTTCTTATCTCCTCAGTTTACTTTGAACCGTCGACTTCTCTTGAACCTTTAAGAAAGCTATTTAAAATCTATGGGGAAAACTTGATTATGCTAAGAACATCATTTTGGAGACACGCAAAAAATAGCTGCGTCAGAACCATCTTTTCCAAATTACTGTAGTGCTTAAGACCTTAAAATCATGGCAAAATTGCCATGAACATGAGCAAAGATAATAGGAAGCTAATCATGGAAAAATTGGTATGAACATGGGCAAAGATAATAAGAAGCTAATTGATATCTCGATAGGAGGAGTTCAAATGCCAGTTCAAAGGAATATGCGCTTTTTATACCCGGTACTCGAAGAGTAAAGGGGTATATTAGATTTGTGCAAAAAATTAATGTGTGTAACACCCAGAAGGAAGCGTTTCCGACCCCATAAAGTATATATATTCTTGATCAGCATCAATAGCCGAGTCGATATAGCTATGTCTGTCTGTCCGTCCGTCTGTCCGTCTGTCCGTCTTCATTAGCGCCTATAGCTCATAGACCATAAAAGCTAGAGGAACACTATTTTGTATCCAGACTCCTGTCTTATCGCACTGTTACAAGTGTATTTCAAAATTTCGCCCCGCCCCCTTCCGCCCACTCCAAGGACGAAAATCTGTGGCATGCACAATTTTAAAGATACGAGAAAACTAAAAACGCAGAATCGTAGAGAATGACAATATCTATCTGATTGTAGAATCTGGATCAGATCGGATAATAAATATAGCCACAATGAAGAAAACCATTTCGAAATGCATCGTTCCCTCTCGCTCTCTCTCACACACAGGGGTAGGCGCTATGCCTGATCGAATTTTTTGACGCCTAGTTCTCAGAGACTATAAGAGCTAGAACCACCAAACTTTCTATCCAAGCTCCTGTGATATCAAACCGAGACGAGTTTGTTTTAAAATTTGGCCACGCCCCCTTCTGCCCCCACAAAAGATGAAAATCTACAATTTTGAAGATACGGGAAAACCAAAAACGCAGAATCATAGAAAATGACTATATCTATCAGAGTATTGAATTTGGATCAGATCGGATCATAAATATAGTCAGAAGGAACAAATGAAATTTCAGTGGCCTCCCTAGCGCAGACTGATTCCCTCTGGCAGATGTAAAAAATTTATGTAAACAAATATGGAAACATCTAATAGATCAAAATCTCCGAAAAGGTTCGACTTAAATTGTCTTTTTTTTGGGTAAAATTAAATTTTTTCCTTTTGCGAACATGTAATAAATTACAACAAGCTCACATACATACATACTGACTGAGTACCGGGTATAAAGTAGAGCCGCGGCGCAGACGCGGCTCATAACGTTCCCCCCTCGTTTGGTATACTGATAAGTGCCAACATGTCCAATGTAAATCATATAAAAATGATTAAAGAAGAAACAAAAAGAAGCTAGCGACAACGATCAAAGCAGGGCTGAAACCAAAGACAAGAGTTACAAGACAAGCAAGAATATGCAATCACCAGCTTCTCTAACATGGGTATAGGTCCAAAAAAAGATATGGAAAGTGCCCAAGCGGGAGTGCTAAGGATATTCATATAATATCTAGTATATAAAAAAAATATTTGTGAAATGAGATTAATATTAGTGAATAATTAAGGCAGTAATAATAAATTCGTAATTTAAATGTTACTTTAGGCTTAGATTTCTATATTCTATCGGAATTTTAAATTTAATAAAAACGAGGGAGAACTTTGTGAGCCGCGTCTACGGCCGCGGCTCTATTTTATACCCGGTACTCAATCAGTGAAATCTCACAAGTCTGGAAATATTTTTAAAAGTCCAATGACAAAAAATTGCAAAGTGCACTAACTGCGGAAAGGAGTATAAAACCAGTGGAAATACGTCCAATTTACATGATCATCTAAAATGATTTCATCCTGACTTGGAAGTTCATGTCCCAGATTCCAACACGCCAGACGCAGCATTGCCAGCTCAATGCTGAAAGCATGTGAAATATTAAAAATTCAAAATCTTCCATGCTTTGCTCATACATTGAATCTGGTGGTTCAAGATGGTTTAAAATTCGACAACGACGATTTAGTAAAAGCTTTGTTTACAAAGTTTAGGACCATAGTCAGTTTCTTTAAGCAGAGCATCATATCGGGAAAAAAATGTAAAATGGCTCAAGAAGACTTCTCTTATACTTCGTTACAAGATATGCCAACAAGGTGAAACAGTTTCTACCTTATGATCCGACGTATATTAGCAACAAATTATGCCATTGCTTAAGTTTTATTATCAACTACAAAAGCACCGCTACCATTTACTGCTAATACCCATATGACATTAGACTTTGAAGCTGGACTAACTTGAAAAATAGAGACAGCCTTATGCAAAAACCATGCAGTGAGAGCGAGACAGATATATGCGTCCAGTTGTTTTTCCAGTTGAGCTGGGAGCAGCGCTGCGGCAGAGATTATCGATTGCTATAGTTTCTAGATACGATTTTGCTGGCTTGGTGGCAATGTGTGTTGTATAATATCATAAATGCAGTGTTTATAATTCGTAAAAAGAGGAAGAAGAAGATGAAAAAATGAAAAAACAACTAAAAAAATGGCAAGCATATTAGATTTAAACTGATGAAAAATGCTTTGTGCAGCTTTTTTAATAGTTCAAAATAATCATATGATTGCGTGTCACATGCTGCAACAGCAGAACAAAAAAAAGAGAAAGATTTGGTCGGCGAAATGGCTATTGAAGGGCGAGTTAGAAGGTAAGTACATAAGGTAAGTACAGGTAAGCCTGCTTTAGGTGTTTGATTCTATATCGGGTATGCGAAGAATCCAAAACGTGAGGGGAGTTCTTAACAAGATTTATAAGGAACACTGTAGCTTCCTCCGTTCACAACATTTTTAGTAACAATTTTTGTACAGTATACAAATGCTTCCCGCCGCAAAACAAAACATATGTTCAACTACTTCGCTTATAATAACAATGGCATACGGACTCTACCGAAAAATTAAAAATCTGCTACCACAACTACAAACTTAGCAAGGGAAGAATATGCTAAATACTTTATTAGAGTCTATAAAAAACGTCTTTCCATTTATGAGCAACAGTGAGTGACGTTATCCACGATTAAAAAAAGAACGGTTTTCAGTATAATTCAAATGCATCAGCAGTTTTTGAAAACAAGCTTGTAAATTTGTCGGTCAAAGAAAACCCTATCAACTTGAACCCGGCTACGAAGACAAAAGCTCAGGACACAATTTTTGATTTTTTAGATGAAAGACCTATTAGCAAACACGGAAACGCAAGATCAGATGTAATTATTATTTAAAGATAATCTGGAGAGAGCTATAGCCGACCAAGAAATGGATCCTCTTTTATGGATTCAGGTAAACTAAAACTACGAAATGTAATTCCATTCTCAAGAAATATATAGTGCTATTAAATTATATTTCAGGTGAACGCTGTTCTTAATATGCTTGTGCATTCACGCAACCTCCATTCAGTCCGAAAGAGTATATAGCAAGGCGGGCCACATCGTTTCGGAGAGGCGAACCAGGCACAAAGAAGAAAACGTGAACATACTTTTGTTCTTAAACCAATACTTTTGGATGCAACAAAATGAATATATTGTATTTTCTTGATTAAAATCACTAACCATACAGTACATAGATGAGACATTTCATACAAACGGCTGTCGCAAGCGAAGTCTGAGATTTGCAGTACCAAGCGTTCGGCTCGGTACAGCAACTGTTCGGCTCATGACGCGGCGCTAGCCGAAGCCGACAGCAACGAAGCCTTGGCATTGGTGTGTGTGTTATTATACACAACAAATTTTTGATTGTAGCACTATCCATACAGTACATAGATGAGACATTTCATACAAACGGCTGTCGCAAGCGAAGTCTGAGATTGGCAGTACCAAGCGTTCGGCTCGGTACAGCAACTGTTCGGCTCATGACGCGGCGCTAGCCGAAGCCGACAGCAACGAAGCAATGGTATTGGTGTGTGTGTTATTATACACAACAAATTTTTGATTGTAGGCATTGTCAGTTCTTGGGCTCTTGGGTTTTTGGTTTCTGTTTAATTTGGTTTTTTTTTTTTTTTTTTTTGTTATTCATAGTAGTACTAGTTGATATATATATATAGAACATAGGATATAAATATAGATTATAATTTAGTTAAATATAAATATATACGCCAGGCTTGCGGGACTACCGAGAGGCATTGCTTCACAAGGCTGGCTGGCGTTTTACGGCCGCTCGTTCCGAAGGCGTTCCAGCCGCCTCAGCTCCGTCGCAATCTCTGCCGCAAAACTGCATATCGCCGTCCAGTTAGTCTGGTTTTCGAGCATGCTCGGTAACAGACTTTCCACTGTAATGGGCCCGCCTATGATCTCCTCTACTCGTCCGCGGGCTGCTGCGAATCTAACGCATGTGGTTAGGGCGTGCTCGGCGTTCTCTGTGGTTCCACAGCTGGAGCATCTTCCATCCTCTTCGTGTCCAAAGCGATGTAGGTACTCTTTGAAGCACCCGTGTCCGCTGAGAACCTGCGTCAATGCGGACGTAAGTTCCCCATGCTTCCGGCTTACCCATGCTTTAATGTTGGGGATGAGTCTGTGTGTCCAGCGACCAGTTACAGCGCTATCCAATCTCCTCTGCCAGCTTTCCAGACATTTGAGTCTCGCCCTGGTTCTCGCCATTTTGAGTTCCGCCTGTGTGGTGGCGCCTTTCCTCTCCTTGTGGCTATCGCTGGCTTCCATCGCTGCAAGTTCGACGGGTGCTATGCCGCCAATTACCATGATCGCCTCCGTGGAGACTGTGCGGAATGCGGAACTGACCCGCAGGGCTCCAAGTCTGAAGTCTGCCTCGATGCCTCTGACGTAGCTCTTGGTGCTCGTAGCCTGAGCCCATATCGGCGCTGCGTATAAAATGGTGGATTTTGCCACGTTGAAGAGTAGTCTCCTGCTCGTCGACTTCGGGCCTCTATCGTTTAGCATCATGCGAGAAACTGCCATAACCACGCCGCGTGCTTTCTTATGTGTCGACTGTAGGTGCTCTCTAAACGATAGCTGAGTGTCTAGCATGACTCCCAGGTACCTTATGGCTCGCTTTGATGCAATGGAGGCTGCACCTACGGTTATCCTCGCTGTCTCCACCTTTTTCCTGCTGCTGATCAGTACGGCCTCCGTCTTGTGCTCGGCAAGTTCGAGCCCTGCCAGGTTCAACCAATCGCTTATAGTTTTGACCGCTTCGTTCATGGTGGTTTCCGTTTCTGCGATGGTTTTCTTGACTACCGTGACCGCGACGTCGTCCGCAAAGCCCACAATTTCTACTCCTTGTTGGAAGTCCAGCCGCAGTATTCCGTCGTACATTGAGTTCCATAACAACGGTCCCAGTACGGATCCTTGTGGGACTCCTGCCGTGATGGAGTATGTGCGGGGACCGTCGTCGCTATCGTATTTCAGCCATCTATTGTCCAGGTAGTCACTGACCACCGCCTGCAGGTATCCGGGGATTCCGAGACTCTTCAAGGAGGACAGTATTTTGTTCCAGGATGCGGAGTTAAACGCATTTCTTATGTCTAGTGTTGCCACCAGACAGTAGTTTTTGGCCCCACCAAGCCATCTTGTGCCTTCTATTGCCCTCCTGGCTGTGCCACACACCTTGTCCAGTGCATCCAGGGTTGAGCGTGACTTTCTAAAACCGTACTGCCTGTCTGAGAGTCCCCCCGAGGCCTCTATAGCTTCGTTTAGCCGTGCGCCAATAGTGCTTTCCAGCAACTTGCCTGCACTATCCAGGAGGCAGATGGGCCTATATGCCGATGGGTCTTCGGGGTCCTTTCCTGGTTTTGCGATAAGCACCAGCTTTTGCTGTTTCCATATTTCAGGAAAGCAGCCGCCTGTGAGACACTTGGTGTATGCCTGCGCAAAGGCTGTCGGGTACAGACTTATGGCCAGTTTGAGGGCCCGGTTGGGTATTCCGTCAGGTCCTGGTGCTTTTCCGTTTGGCACTCTCTGTGCTAGATTTGTCACTTCCTGTGGGGTCACTGGCGGTACTGGGTGCCCTGCGTCGAAGGTCCTATCTACATGTAGATTCTGCGTCGGGAATAGGTGTTTAACTATTTTTTCCAGTTGTGCACTTCCTGTTGGTGCCGAGTTTTTGAATGCGCCCATCTTCTTCATTACCACTTTGTATGCCTTGCCCCAGAGGTCGTTTTCCGCTTCGTCACAGAGCTCTAGGAAGCATCGCTTTTTGCTGGCTTTGTTCTCCTTCTTAAGAGTTTTCCTCTTTTGGGTGTAAGTTTCCCTAAGAGCGTGGAAGTTTTCTGCTCCGCGGGATCTGTGGTATGCCCTTCTGGCTCTTATGCATTCTCGGCGAGCATCCTCTATCGATTGGTTCCACCAATATACCGGCTTATGCCCTCTAAAGGTTTTTCTGCGCTCCATGCTGGCGTCGCACGCCCCTTTAAGCTTGCCCATGATGCTTGTCCTTTCCTCTAGTCCTGTTAGGGCTGACCTGAAAATGGGTATGTTCAGCGTAGCTTCCTTGTAGTGTCCCCTCATGGCAGTCCTTGGGTGGGCTCTTCTGGCCTTGATTTTGCAAAGGATGGCGCTGTGGTCGCTCGCAGTGTATTTTTCGCTGATCTGCCATGTCGTGGTCGCTGCCAGTCGTGTGCTTACGTAGGTGAGGTCGATGATGGATGTGGCACCTGCTCTGCTGAATGTTGGGGTGGTACCAGCGTTTTTTAGGATAATGTCCAGGGAGGCAAAAGCCTCTACCAGGACCCGACCCCTGGCGTTCGTCGTGGTGGACTCCCATTCCGTGGCCCATGCGTTGAAGTCTCCTGCTATTAGCGATGGCGAGTGTACCCTGATGTCGTTTGCCAGGTCGTCTATCGCATCGCTGAACTCCGAGAGTGACCAGCTCGGTGGTAAGTAGCAGCTGTATACCCATAGGTCATTCAGCCTCGCTCGTACATATCCTCTCGATCTTTTTACTCCTTCTAGGTGTTCCTCCTCGGAGGTCCTTTCTTCCGGTGCAGGTTGTCGAGATGTGCCCGAACTCCAGGCATTTAAAACAGCGTTTTGGAGACACAATAGGCTTTATGCGGCAGACTACCCACCCGATCCTCATCTTTCCCATCGCAGTGAGTTTTTCGGCGTTGCTTGTCGACAGGGATATTGTGGCTATCTGCATTCCACTTCTGGTAGCTCGTAGGGACTTCGCCGCGTCATCTGTGAGTGAGGTTTCTCCTGTCGCAAGTTTCACTGCTTCCAGTACCTCCTCTTTGGTTGTGACCTCGTCTAGATCCATGATTTCGACCCTCGTTTGCTCGGTCAAGGCTCGTACGACCGCCTTGGCCCCTAGTGCTTTTCCAACGGCCGTTTTCACCTCCTCCGCATTATGGCTCGGATTTCTCCTGAGGCGTAACAACAGATCGCCCTTTGCTGTCTTACGTATGCTCTGTACGTCTCCGCTGACATGGCTCAATGTTGAGTCTCCTTTCATTGACTTCAGCAGCTCTGCATAGGTGACGCCTCCGACGCTTGCTACCACTATTGCATCTGATCTCGCCTTCCTCGGGGGCCGCTTTGTTCCGGTTTCTGTGGGGCTGCCATGTGGAACTTGATGGGTTTCAGCTTCGGGTCTACCCGTTTGTTGCTCTCGTGGCCTGAACCTCTTTGGTGGGGTCTGCCTCTGGCCTGACGCTGGTTCCCTAGACCGTTTTGGTGTTGCTTGGCTCCTTTCCGCCGTGCCAAATACTTTGCCGCTTGTATTTGTGGCCTTTGGTGAGGTCTGTGTTTCCACCACACTGTACTCCCGAACCTTATGGGTCTCGTGGCTGCTTATGTCGGCTGCCGTCCCCTGCAGGCTGACGAGCTGTGCTAAGCTGTCTCTCATCCGCTGGTTTATGTGCCGCTGACCCGTGAACATGGTCGAGAGTTCCTGCAGGATGAGCCCTATTTGTCTCACCGCATCCGCCAGGGATTTCGGTGCCGTACTAGGACTGCGTATCAATTCGGCCATTTGTGGTGCCGGTGACGTGGCTGTTGGCCGAAGGGGCGATCTTGCCGTCGTTGCGCTTTTTGCGAAGGGGTTTCCTACCTCCATGGCTCTTGCTTTTTCAGGTCTGGCGATGGGGGATCCCGCGCTGGCCTCAGGTTTCCCCTTGGCTTCTGATCGGTGGGGGTTATACCGCCCCTTCCCGGTCCCCAGAGCCCCTTTATCCAGGACGCCGCCTAGGCGGAGGCGTTGGAAAGTAGTCGGATCCGCGACCTTTAGCCCTTTCCCCTATCTTGACCTGCGTTAGCTGTGTTGGGCCTAGAGGTAGGCAACTACCGCACTTCCCTTTCCCCGTAGAATGTATTCTGCCTGGAAGTATGTACCCTTTTTATTTTTTATTAGTATTAGTAGTATTGACAGAAGCTGGTTGCTACAATATTCGTGTAGCCGATATGTGCTGGTTGATAGTTTTGCACTATCCAGCACTAGCGTATCGATCAGCTGTCCAAGTCGCCGAAAAATGGAAAAACGCTTTGGACGCGCGCGGAAAAACTTTGTTTTTGTGGTCCCAAACAGAGAGAGAGCTGGAGATACAGGGACTGGGCCCCCCCCTCCGACCCTCGGTCTTGGTTGGAGTACTTATTTTACCTGGTAACTGCACTGTATGGTCACCTTTCGTGCGTAGTCCAGGCTCGGTACGTACCCCTTCCTATAGGAATTCACGCGCTCACTTGTTTACTTTTTTTAGGGAAGTCTCAAGCTTGTTTTTTGGAAAATCGCAGGAGGCACACTAGAAACACGTCTGTTCACTTTGAAATGTCTCCATCCATTTTGTTTTGCTTCAGCGTATTTGGATGTATGGGTGCACATATATGCTCACGTACATTGTTTAAGTATTGCTGCTGGTAGAAGCGTCTCCATGAAGTCTTAATCTCCAATGAATTTTTTGCATTCGCTTCAGAAAGCGAGGAACGATTGTTGGGCTATGACACTAAAATGTATGTAGACCCATTCAATACCTATTATATGTCATTAATATCCATAATAATGGATGATATACATATATATAATTTTTTTAGCGCATATAACTTTTTTGTATGTGATCATATATATTAATATATTATATGATATACCATACAATTAAATATACATATGTGTATATATAGTACAAACTGTATAGTCTTTATGTTTATACGACTTAATTATATACAAATATATATATTAAATGAAAATTATTTGCTTATTCATAATTTGCACCCTGAATACTCTAATGGACAATTATTCCAATGGGAGTTATGTATGAAATATATTATATGTATATATTTACATATGCATATCCGCTCATTATATTCATATTTTCTATATTAAAAAAAATTATCATCTAGAGCAGGGATGCGCAAAGCTGTCTTATGGATGTGCACGCACAAATACAAATAAAGGAATTCGCACTCACACATGTAACGATCACTTTTTTGTTATTTCAATGTGTACACAGAAAAAAATAGTAACATGTTTCTTCAAAAATAAACATATGCGTCTCATGGTTTACAACGAAGTGAACTTTTTCGTTTTTCAGTTTACAGCAAACGAAGAGACAACAACAAAATATATTCGGGATAGGGACGGCAAAACGAAGTAATAAAATTGTTGTTGCTTTGCCAGCAACGAAAGTTGACGCAAAGCGAAAAGTGAAAAATTGTTTGTGTATTTGTGAATGTGCAAAATAACCTTACCAGTGAGTAAGCTCACACACTTCCCATATGCTATGTGCAAAACAAAAACAAATGTGCATCGTGAGCATAGGCACTGCGCACCCCTGATCTAGAACATATACAAAACAAGAGGTATTCTGATATTATAAGGCAAGTGTCTTCAAAACGTGTCGACTCTAAAAATGCTAAAGTAAAGGGTAACAAGCACAGAAATCCAAGAATCTTAAGGGAATTGAGAAATTTCGTTCTACCAGCAGCAATACTTAAACAATGTACGTGAGCATATATGTGCACCCATACATCCAAATACGCTGAAGCAAAACAAAATAAAACAGAAACCAAAAACCCAAGAGCCCAAGAACTGACAATGCCTACAATCAAAAATTTGTTGTGTATAATAACACACACACCAATGCCATTGCTTCGTTGCTGTCGGCTTCGGCTAGCGCCGCGTCATGAGCCGAACAGTTGCTGTACCGAGCCGAACGCTTGGTACTGCAAATCTCAGACTTCGCTTGCGACAGCCGTTTGTATGAAATGTCTCATCTATGTACTGTATGGTTAGTGTTAAAATATAAACAAACTTTAAATATTATAGTGGTCCTATAAACTATCGATGGTTGTGAAATTACTATCGTCCACTATCGATGGCGTCGACTATCGATTGCTCTCCACCTCTAGTGTGAGTCTGCTTGTGGTCAGTGCTGCCAACTTTTGATTAAAAAAAAAGCTGTTTTTAACTGTGAAGAAAGAAAAAAAAAGATAAAAATATTCCGAGAAAATCTAAAAAAAATCGATTTTTGTATGGTCTTAGTTTAAGTTTTATGTGTTTTGTTTATAAGATTTTTAGCAGGTCGTCTAATTCTTCGCGACTAGCATCGGTTTTGCAATCGTACCACATGTTCGTACCGGTCATACGTTTATAATTTGAAGGCACTTCGTAATCACAGCAGAATTTTTCCAGTCTTCGCAAGATGTACTCATCTGTGCGTTATAAAAAACAAAAAATTAAAAAAAAAATCATCCATTTACTCACAATAAAATATTACCTTATGCTAAGAATGCTGTTAATCGTGCTTAGGCTCATTGAGTTTCTTAACTTGGATTTTACCAAGCTTAACTGGCTAAATACGCGCTCATTCTGCGCGTTGGACCATGGCAATGAATACATTTGTAGGGCAACAGCTGCCAGTTCCCGGAATCTTCGGTTGCCACCGGAATCCTCGTCGGTAGAAACTTCAATCCAAAACTTTGACGTTTTCCCAATTAACTAGTTTAATATCCTTGTGCTGCCGCTCAATATCTGATATTTTGTCCACTTTGAGGTGTTCTTATATTTCCGTTATTCCTTTTTTTGGTTGACTTTGTTTATATCCTTTTGGCATAGCGGAATATGTGTAAATCTTTACTTACGCGCACTTTTTTGTGATGATAGTAGTGGTGGTATTGGCAAATATGGATAAACCGTATGATTAAGCTGCCACATTACCAAGACTGTTATATGTCCAGCTCGTTCGTAAACTTATTACACAGATTTATCAAAAATTGAATTTTTGGCACCAATTTTATCACATATTCTTGTCAGCAGCTATAGACGCACTTAAGATAGATAATGAATATTCGAAATCGTGAACACTGTCAAAGACTAAATGGGCGTGCTGGTGTGAAACAGCACGTGGTTAATCTTGCACCCTAATAGAATGATTGGTATGTCTCCAAAGCCGTCCAGTTGGATCGATTGATCAATGAAGACTTATCGTGAGGCCATACGGTGCTCTCGGGGGTTCCAATAGCTTATCGAAGAAGAAAGCTTGTCGTGGTGAGACTGCACGTGGTTCTCGCAAGTTCTCGTGGGTTCCAACGTGCTCGTCGAATAAGAAAGCGTTTCGGGGTAAGACTGCACGTGATTGTAACAAATAACCAAGCAGGAGGCTGGGGCTGGAACAGTATTCGAGCAGATGTGGGGAATGACCGAGATCTATGCACGCGTTGCTGCCGGTCTAATGGTTAGTCGGGTAGAGTGGGGGTGGGTTAGGGTGAGATCGGGTCAAAGGCTCGTGCATTAAACTTAAAGACAAATAAGTTTCGCCACTAACCATACAATATATATTGTATGGATAGTGACGAAAGGCAGAGCAAAACAAATACTCGACTGCTTGGCATAGGCCAGCACTACAGTACTGCTAATAAGTTTGCGGTCGACGCATAGACACTTCAATATCAGATCGTTTCACTCGTAACCATACATATATGTATATAAAGGATACGTGCAATGTTAAACACTCACACTCACTTCCATGTGGCTGATGAGGGTGGCTGTAAAGGTTTAAAGATCAGTTTAATGGAACATATATGGCTATGCACGAGTATTGGTCTTTTTCCTTCCTTCTTTGTTACATGCTTCTTTCAGAAAGAGAAAGAAACTGGAAGCCTAAATCTGTTAATTGGAGCAACCCTGTGTATTGTAAATACGCCCCCAGACTTCTCAAAGAAAAATCAACTCTGATTCGAGCTGCCGCCTATTGTCACCTATTCAACTGTGTATTTTACAACACTTAATCCGTCGTTTCAGGCTCCATTACAATATTGAGTTGATCTCCTCTTTAATCGATCCTAACTTTTGATATTATTTTCTGTTATGAATAATGATGAAAAATACATATAAGGAAATCATCGTTTCTATTGTCATATTACAACTTATCATTAAAATGTATTATTCCCTTTTTTTAGGGCATATTCAAGCGGACTGCAATAAAGAATGCCGTCGATGTGCAAGCAATACTATTTATATGGACAGAAAATACTGTGAAGGATGTACTTTTTCAACAAATGATGTTGACATTTCTTTGGTAGATAAAGAAGTTATTACAAAGAAAGAATTTGATAATTCTTTCTTATGAATAAAGTGATTGATTTATCGAGTGACTTTTTTTCAGTTTCGTAGTTCAATCCATTTGAAATCGATCAATCTAATTTGTGATAATAATTTAAAATAAATCAATACTTTTTGATTTCTTTAGTTGAATAACACTTTACAGTAAGTTAAGATATATTTATTTTATTTCCAAGCAACAGGTTTGGGTTAGAAAATACATATATTCTGAGCATCGCTACAAAAATGAGAAAATTGATATTAACCTTACTTAAAATACAAACCGAAATACACTTAGTTTTTATATTCTAAATAATACAAAAATACACTAGTAAAAGTAAACAACAGGCTCGGCCACGTATCTCCTGGCGCACCAATCACCCACGGACCCCAAGAAACTACCCGACCTGATTGTTTTTGCAGTTACCAAAAATATTCCCCGCAATCATACAGGCGCCGAAAGCCTCTCGGAACTATCATCCGACCACTCGCCTGTTTTTATACAATTACTCCGACACCCAGAGTTTGTAAATCGCCCCGGTAAGTTGACCTCACAATAAACTAACTGGCTCCAATACAAAAAATTTATAAGTTCACACATTGAACTGAATCCGCATCTGATAGCGGAAGCTGACATTGATTCAATAGCAAACAAACTTTATTCCGTCTTCGTTGAAGCAGCTCGCATCTCAACACCAACACCAGCAAATGCAGTACACATCGCAACAAAAACAAATTTTCAAATTGAACAGCTCGTTCTTGAAAAACGGCGTCTAAGACAACATTGGTAGTCCCACAGATCGCTGTCAGCAAAGCAAAATCTAAGATGCGCCACACGTAAACTAACCAAAACGTTAAAGCGAGAAGAAGAATATGCCCAACGCCGATATTTTGAGAAATTATCAACATCTAGCACTAAAAACTCTCTCTGGAAAGCTCACCGAACTCTTAGTTCACCAACAGAAATAGTGATGCCTTTAAGAAACCATGTAGGCGGCTGGGCCCGGAGCGATGAAGACAGAGCCAACACATTTGCGGATCATCTGCAAAAAGTTTTCCAGTCTAATTCTGCTACAACCGCGTTCGAACTTCCGACCGTTTTAAACGACTATCAGCTTCAACATGAGCCAATTGTATTTCGCCCGCAGGAAGTCGCAAGAATTATCAACCAGCATCTAAATCCAAAAAAATTCCCGGGTTGGGACTTAATAACCCCAAAGATGATTATTGAGATTCCCTATTGTGCAGTCTGCATCATTGCCCAGCTATTCAATGCAATCCCAAAACTCGGCCACTTTCCAGAGAGATCAAAGAAGTCTGTCATCAGAATGATTCCAAAGATGGGTAAAGATCGAACAGTCCCCTCGCCGTATAGACCTATAAGCCTTTTATCGTGTCTATCAAAACTCTTCGACAAATGTTTGCTGACTCGGATTAATCAATTCCTGAATCTCCATAACATAATCCCATCACATCAATTCGGCTTTCGTGAAAAACACGGAACTATTGAGCAGTTCAACCGCACTGCAATATTTTTAGATGTATCTCAGGCGTTCGACAGAGTCTGGCAGGAAAGGCTGATGTATAAGATCAAATCAACACTCCCAGCCAACACACATAAACTATTAAAGTCGAACCTCTACGACAGGAAGTTTGCAGTAAGATGCAACTATGCAATATCAGAGGAACACCATATTAAAGCTTGCGTTCCCCAAGGCAGCGTTCCCCAAGGCAGCGTAACCATCAACCTTTGCTGAAGATACAGCTATTTTCAGTCGCTCCAGATGTCCACTGCAAGCAACATCACAGCTGGCTCGTCATATGCTTAAAGTGGGAAACTGGCTATCCGACTGGCGACTTAAGGTAAACGAGCAAAAATGCAAACCTGTAACATTAACCTTAAATATACAAGATTGTCCACCACTCACGCTAAACAACACCCCACTTCCGAAAACAAACAAAGTAACTCACCTGGGAGTACACTTGGACAGAAGACTTAAATGGCGCAAGCACATTGAAGCTAAGAGAACACAGCTTAAACTCAAAGCCAATAGCCTCCATCCAACGCTTGCTCTACACTGAGTCTGGACTACAAAGTTCTGCTCTAAAACTGCGTTCTGAAACCAATCTGGACCTATGGCTCCCAGCTATGGGGTAACGAGTGCAGAAGCAACATCGTCGAAGATCCATAGATCCTTATCAACGGGGCACCGTGGTGCGTTCGCAACGAAAACATACAAAGTGACTTAAACGTACCACCGGTCAGCATTTGACCATACTCGCCACCATACTCTACTCGGATATTCAAACTGCACCTGTCTAAAGTCTCTTTATCCACTACAAATTTCTCGTAGACGACCCTGGACAGGCTGAGCTTACCCCAGCCTGAAATAGGTTCCTTAAAGTATTTAATTTTAATTACACTACTCGACAAAATTTAACGTTTTTTCCCGCTGTGGCCCAAAATTACTTTTGTTGAAAGATTTCGGGATTAAAATTTTATTTAAGAATTATGGTTTTCTTTTATGTTTCGGGAAAAAAAATATTGAGCTGTGAGGGAGTGACCCTCACAACGCCACCTGACACGCGCCTACAGCCCTCCAGCGGAGGGGATACTTACCCGACGGAGCCCCGAAAATTTTTTACTTCTTTTTACGACCGAGCAGCCCTCGTAGTGGCGGGGACAAAAATGGTTTTTTTTGTTTATCTTATTATTATTTTTCTTTATCTAGTTTATAATCTATAGGTTAAGCGTTAATAGAAATATAGTTTAGTTAATAGGGAAAACAAAGCGTAGGTTTTACTAGCGGGGCCCCCTGTTTGTCAGATCTGACCATTAGTTCCCATCATCAGATACCATCCATCGGCAGCAAGGCTCATCCCTACGCATACTCCACCGCCCGCAAAGAGAGGACGAACAAAGAAAACCCAAAAAAAAAAAACGAGGGCCCGACGGCGGCGACAAAGCGACAACACCGATGCCCGTCCGCACTCTCCCACTCACACCACAGCAGCCACCGCAGCGGAGAACCTCGTGACAGAAAAATGACCGAAGCGCCGGCTGAGGCCGCGAACAGAGGTGTCACCGGCCGGCAGAAAACCCAAAACCACCACCAAACGCAACGGGCGCATCGGGAGACAGAGCGAGAGAGGACATCGCTGATCTCCACGCCGAATCAGCATCAAAAGAGAGAGTACGAAAACTGCAAGAGCCGAAGTGTCGGCAGAGGCCGCGAGCAGAAGCCGCGGGTAGAGGCCGCGAGCAGAGAACGGCTTTGGCGCGTGTCGGCCGGCAAATTATCGAGGAGTCGAATTCTGGAGAGTAAAGTGGGAAGTTGTGCCGAAGAGATATCTATAATCGCGAGTGAAAGGAGCGCTTGTACGAAATAAGCTGCGCCTTAGGATCACCAAGGACAATCCCAAGGACCCTTTGCGAGAGGAGGAGATAGAGGGTAAGCCGAGGCCGTAGGCGAGGAGGAGACCATAGAGGATGGTGCGATGCTAGGTAGGGTCCCGTCTAGCCAGATCCCAGAGCCGGGACGTCCATAAATCCACGTGTTTGTGGCTGGCGTCTGTTTCCCCCCCGCCCCTCTTGTAACGGTGCAATGGTCAAATGCGCAGTTAGTGTGCCGTCGATGAGCGTGAACGCTCTCGTTTTCGTTTCCCCTCTCCACTTTTCTCAGGTTCTCTTTTGTAAAGCGTAGGCAACAGAGTGCGGTAAATTAACGGCTACTGAAACCGACGCGAGGC
The DNA here is from genome assembly GCA_963969585.1 of Drosophila helvetica. Lineage (NCBI taxonomy): Eukaryota > Metazoa > Arthropoda > Insecta > Diptera > Drosophilidae > Drosophila > Drosophila helvetica. Next base: position 48,494,131 of record OZ018402.1, read on the forward strand.
GTGCTGCGAAGTGGTTTTTTGATCTAAATCATTTGTTTCTCTAGACGTATAATAAAGGATATTAAATGAAATTCTGGCTATTATTTCTCGTTCCCTCCAATTCAACACCAAATTCTCCGAGGCTTCGCTGGTCCGGAGTGTGGCTCGAGCGTGATCCCCCCTATGCAACCATTCCCCTTCCCCCCAGGGGTGACACGAAGTGTCGCTGTATGCGGGAAAGCCTAAGGCTGGCACAGCGCTCGCAACGTCAACCCTCTCTCTCCTCGTAAATCCACCTGATAGTAAATCCTGCGCTTTGGAGAAACCAGTGGACGGTGTCATACTTGGGAAAGCCTAAGGCTGGCACGGCATCCGCGAACTGTAATCCTGCCTCCCGTAGTATACCTTTCCCTTTCGGCTTAGCGAGGATCACGTGTTCAGTCACGCGTCCGGTCGGAATTGGCGCCTTGAATTGTGGACGACGGCGGCGTTGAACCCCGCCCCCACACCCCAAGCTCCGTCAAGGCCTCGCCACGTGCGCTGCCCCGATCTGTCTCTGAGGCCCACTTATACAAATTTGGGAGACTGAGCTATGTACCCCAGCCTTATATCACTTCCTTAGAGATGGCGCCCGAGCAGGGACCTCAGGGACATGATCGGGAGTGAAAAGTGTTAAAGTGTCCGCAATCAGTGTCCGGCAGACCCAAACGCACGCCCGCCCGCACCTCCTCACGCCGGGGCTTACCTCCGCCGCCCTGCCGAAAACCCAGTGACCACGGGTACAGCTGCCTGAAAGTTGCCGGGAGAACCGGGCACATGGCCCCGCAGTCCGACCAGGAAGGTGTTCCTACATTTTTATAGTCTAGACGCATAGAACAGTGACAGCAGGAGAAAAGAAAGACCAACAAACAGCAATACGCACCGAATTTTTGACCCTCCGACTCAATACAGTTGAAGCCAGCCTTTCCCTCCCCTCCCTAGCAATAGCATCAGCGTCCGCCACGCGCACCGCCGATAAATTCAGCAACGGTGCACGCACCGGCACGTTGGCCAGAGGGAGACAACAGGTGACGCCAGAAAATTGACGAACGCACCACCACGTGGACGATAGGCCGCAGCATCGGCAGCCACATACGCGCTGGCACGTTGGCCAGAGGGAGACAGCAGGTGACGCCGGAAAAAATTGGCAAACGCATCGCCGCATGGTCGGCACGCAGCGTCGACAGACGCGCCGGTGAAAATCGGCAACGGCGCTACCACGTGCGCGTAGGTGGCGACTGTACCGCCACCACGACCACCGGGGAGTGGCAACGACGCGGCTACAGGCACGTGGGCGACCCACGGCGCTACCGCATGTGCGCGGTGGGTGACAGGGCGGCCATCACGACGACAGACGCACGTGAAGCAGAGCGACTAGGCTACAGGAGAGTGCGGCGATCGGTCGGCAACAGAGCCGACGGCAGAGCCGGCGGCAGAGCCCGCTGCTCCAAAGCGAGGCTCAGGGCCATATAAGGAGGAGCCCAGGCGGCGGACGGACAGTCAAGTTCGGGCGTTCAATCAGAGCACATCGAAAAAAAGGAGACAGTCAAATCCGTGCCTCAAACAAGAACGCGTCGAAGTCAACTAGTGAAACCCAAGAATCTATATCCCAGTCAGTGAAATATCCTTACTCAGGATCCCTGACCACAGCGCTAACCCACACATCCTTCCACGCGATAGGCACTGCAGTCATATCCTGCACTCATTTCCTCGAAGGGTACCACTTTGATGTCATTACGGACCATCTGGCATTGAAGTGGCTCAACAGGATCGATAATCCGACCGGTCGCATCGCCCGTTGGGCGCTAGAGCTCCAAATATACCGCCTCGCGGTAGCCAAAATACCGTCGCCGACGCTCTGTCACGTCAACCAATCGACGCGTTACAACGAGTAAGCGAAGACTCACCCCAGTGCCCATGGATAAGTCGGCTGTTTAAACGAATCCAGGAACAGCCGGAGAAATGTTTGGAATTCGTCATCGATAGCGACCAGATCTACAGGCGGCCAGGGAATCAATCGGAGGACGAAGAACCCATCCAATCGAAGCTCTGCGTCGGCCGCGATAGTCGCCACCGAGTCCTAATGAGGTGTCATGACCATCCTACGTCAGGACACCTTAGGATCAGGAAAACTGCGACACGAGTGGCCCAGAGGTACAACTGGCCCGGCCTTTATAGGGACGTGGCCAAGTATGTGCAACGTTACGAGAAGTGCCAAAAGTTCAAGGTGAGTCAGAACAAACCCGCCGAATACATGCACACCCGCCAGGCCAAGGGCCCTTTGTGCGCGGACTTCGTGGGACCCCTTCCCCGGTCGAAGCATGGCAACACGATGCTTTTAGTGTTCTCCGACGCATTCAGCAAATGGGTGGAACTCGTACCACTGCGCAAAGCTACCATCTTGAGTCGCATCTTGAGTCGGTTCGGAGTACCCCAAAAGTTCGTATGCGACAGCGGTACGCAGTTCACAAGTCGGTCATTCAAGAACTTTTGCAAGATGGCCGGGCTGGAGCTCGAACACACGGCCCCTTATACGCCACAACAGAACCCCACTGAGTGAGCTTACATGACCGTCAAGACGATGATCGCGCAATATATTCAAGAAGACCAGCGAATATGGGATGACCTACTACCGGAACTACCGGACCCCACTCCGTAATCAAATTTCTCTCTCCCAATATATTTCGACTACAACAGCGTCAAGGGTGGCAACGGAAGACCAATAGCCTGGCAGATCTGAAAACTTTCTAAGCTGAAGACCCCGGAGAGTCACCACCGGCGACAAACGACATCAGCCCCGATTAGACGACGCAACACGCATCCGAGTAAGCTCGATGCAGTTTCTCAAGGGCCACTTATGGTAGCGCGCTGCCATAACGTCCTTGCCCCCGTAGTGGGGGCAAAACTCACGAGATGACCACTGCGCCGTAAGCCACCCCCATATCCATTAGTTTAAGTCTTTTCCCAAATATGTAAATCGCACCATCAGGCAGGATAGGCATACGTAGTCAAACATCATGGGCAGAATCTAATTAGTTGATGTTTCTCCCCGCCGCCGGTGCCCTAACTTTTGGGGCCAAAGATGACCAAGGAGGGCATCCCAGAGGTACGCCTCTCGCACCCGGTCCGATGACGGCTGCGCCAGACACCCCGCCATCGAACTCCCAATCCATCGCCCCGGTTGGTACACGAAGCGACATTACCCGATGACGTAGCCAACTACACTTCGGCCGAGTAATCCACGAAGTCAACGGCAACGAGGGATTCGACGAGGTTCGTATCCTCGCACGTCCTGGCAGCCCTTAACAGAGAGCTGAACATCGTGGGTCCGGCTAAGCCCCTGTACTCGGTCATCAGCGACGATGAGGCCCCCAACTCCCCGCTAGACGGCAAACTTCGCTCCCTGTCCACGGGAATAGCCCCACTGGCGTATTGGGTTACCGCCGCAGAGGCTTTCCAAGCCCTGATCACCGCTCGCTGATCACAAGCCCCCGCGGAGTAGGCGCCAGGATACCCCGTATTGATTTCCGACGACACCAGCGGCGAAGACACCCACAGCGAGTCCGAGTGTGCCAGCAAAGTACGGACAGATAACGAGGAGGAACGAGGAACGACGGGGACGAGCTCCACGAGGCAGACGCCGAAACCGACGAGGGCATCGACGCCGGAGTAGAACCAGGCTCAGGAGGTAGTGCCAGCCCCCGCAGCGAATCACCACCGACCCTTTTCTGCAGACCGATAGATTGGTACGCCCAGGAGCTGTTGTTCGGGCCCGCCTTGCCCGACTGAGCCTTACCAACGTCCTCCCGAGACAGCCACAGCTGAACCCCCAGCCCCTTCGGGGACTCATACCCATCCGGCGAGGAGTCTTGCACCAGCGATGAGGACAAGCCCCGAGAAGCGCCACTCCTTACGGCCAGACCATCAATCGACCCGGCAGGTTCACAACGCGCCCCAGACATGTCGGCAATCGTCATTCTCTCGAACGACGAGGACGGAGGACGGAGGTCGGAGGTCGCGACCCCACACCAGACAATAGCTACTCCAACCAGATCCCGGCGGGCCTCCGAGAGCACAACAATAGTTGTCTCCAGCGGCGAGGCACGGTCCTGCCAACAGTCGAGTCGAGGCCTTCTCTTCCAGATCACGGCACCCTCCGGTCGACGATATTATCACCATTGTTTCCAGTGACGAGAGCGTGGCAGGAGACGACACCCGAACAACACCTCGATGGGCAATCCGCCCGACTAAAGCTCGTAAGGCATCCATCAGATCGGAGGAGGCCGAAGTTCGTGACGGCCCCCAGGAGGAGTTGAAATGTGATTTTATTGGCTGGTGTGCAAATTGGGTAATTGCGATGGTCAGCAATTGCACCAGTGCTGTTGGCCTCTGAGGAATGATCGCATTTTCAGCAGAATTCGCTGCCGAGGCGATTTGTTGTTGACTCAGCTATAATGCTGAGTCGTGATATTTTCTGTTTATTTGTTTTGGCAAAAGTGTCATGTGCATTACATAATGTGTATGTATGTATTAAAGTGTCATGTATAATAATGCTTATTCTTCGACTGGATAAATATATTTGTGTAATATTGTTGCTTATGTATAATTCTCCGACTGAACAATGTCCTTAAAATGAATAAATTTTAAAATATCTAAATTACCACTTTTTCACCACCCTCTCACCACTTAACAACATTTCACCCAAATAACTCGACCTGTCGAATTTTAGTGGGATTAAGGTTGTTACAAACAAAGACTGATCCAATGTGTCTGATGCATCCAATTCGAATCTTTGTTTGTAGAGGCTTTTCCGAGTCGAGCCGTCAAATCCATAACTAGCTATTAGTTTCATTTCAGAAATATTTGCATATGTACTAACCACATCGCTTTGTAACAACATTACGCGCTTGACTATGTGCTTCAACAAGTTTTGTAAAGGAACAGACGCGACTGACTCAGAAATATATATTCCTTTAGGTCTACATTTTTCTTTTGCAGCAATCAATTTGTTGTAGCTCGGGTAAATGTCGCAGTTCCGGTTTTTACTATGTTGTCTAATGCTCATATATTGTCTCTTTGTAAAGCTATTTTCTATTAGAAATTTTAAGGCTTCTTCCGGTTGAAAAGGTACACATTCAGCTTCCTTTTTTCCTTCTTCCGCGTTTTTTAAATGCGCCTTCTTCGCAGCGACTGCTGCTGCATGGAAAAGAAGTTTTTAATTATTTCCATTGTCTTCTGAAACCTCTGAGGCCAATTTGCGCTTTAAGCGAGAACTACCTTTATTATAGCTTAATCGTGGACGACCAACATTTTTGGTGGATTCTTCAACAAAGTCACATGTTTTTGACTGTATTTAAAACCGTGATGCAAGCCAACTTTGATGTTTCGTTTTGAATCTTGAGATGTCCACTGCAAGCAACATCACAGCTTGCTCATCATATGCTTAAAGTAGGAAACTGACTATCCGACTGGCGACTTAAGGTAAACGAGCAAAAATGCAAACCTGTAACATTCACCTTAAACATACAAGATTGTCCAATACTCACGCCAAACAACACTCCACTCCCGGAAAAAAACGAAGTATCATACTTGGGAGTACACTTGGATAGAAGACTTAAATGGCGCAAGCATATTGAAGCTAAGAGAACACAGCTTAAACTCAAAGCCAATAGCCTCCATTGGCTTATCAACGCACGCTCTCCGCTGAGTCTGGACTACAAAGTTCTGCTCTACAACTGCGTTCTGAAACCAATCTGGACCTATGGCTCCCAGCTATGGGGTAACGAGTGCAGAAGTAACATCGACATCATCCACAGAGCCCAGTCGAAGATCCTTAGATTTATCACCGGGGCACCGTGGTGCGTTCGCAACGAAAACAAACAAAGGGACTTAAACGTACCTCCGGTCAGGAAAGTAAGAGCGGATCAGAAGAAAAGGTACTTGTCCAAGCTATCATCGCACCCAAAAAAACTCGCGAGAGGCCTGCACGGACGTGCAGCCGATCCCGCCTTCATCGGAACGACTTTCCTACCTAGCGATGAGTTGAGGAACACGATTTCAAACTATCAGTCCAAAAAGAAACTGTTAGATAATTAATATATGTAAGTTTTTTAAACTTTTTGTCAATTACTTTTTTTTTTTGTAATATCATATGAGAAACACTCAAAAATAAATAGCAAAGCTTACAAAAAAAAAACGGATTTTAGCTACATTTATCAGCTTTAAAGAACTACATAGGCCAGTAAAATCAGATTTAAGATACTTAAGTTATGTGAACAAAAGAAGTAATACCCTACTATACTATAGTTGCTCCACAGCGCGCAGCACTGTGCCACACGCTCCAGCTCTGAGCTGTACACTCCAGAACTGCATCGCAAACCCCAGCCCTTATTAACCTAACTTCCATAGTTACAGTACGTCTATAATCGTGCATATACCTCAGCAGAGGTACGAAGCTGTCATTGAAGGCACATACATTTATTTCCCAAATACATTATAAAATCATACATTATTTCGTTTTATGATTATAATTTTTTTTTTTTAGCTAATATAATAAGTCTATGTATATCCTAAGCGAAGAATATACCTTTTGAATAAGCCCGCTAACGGAGGCATTAGTGCCTAAGAAATATCGATAGTCGAACGATGTGGCCACATTAAACCATGATCGAGGAGAAATATATTGATATCTTTCTCGAAATTGCAGCCTCGAAGTAACACGGACTGATTGAAAGATTCACTTTGGCTATAACATCGCAACGACGCACTCGCACAAGAGAAACTTGCTCGATCTAAGCCCGAGAAACGCGCACGTGTACAAAGAACTTGTCCCAAAGTACCAAACTCACTGGTCGCGTCGTATTGAACCCGCATCTGCGATCGCCAGTGTTTACGGCTCTGCGTGCCGTAAGAAAACCACATGGTGCAGCTAAGGAAGCAATACAGGTCATAACATACTAAATAAATAAGTAATCTGGAGTATAAACAAGACAAGTTCTGGCACTATTCATATATTTTAGTTGTTAAACTTATTCCTCTTCTCCCGTCCTGACCAGTAGCTCAGCGACGACGCATAGCTCCATAAAACCCTGCAGTCTAGCGGGCGCTTGCGACACCGCATCTCCACTCTCTCACCCTTACACCATACTCTACTCGGATATTCGAACTGCACCTGTCTTAATCCTCCCAAAGACTACGGCGGAGTCTCGGCTCGCCTGCTCTTGACCCTCACAGGCCAGGTGCCTCCGTTGCCTGATCCACCCCTTCCGCAAATCTGTTCGACCCCGCCTAAAGTCTCTTTATCCACTAAAAATTTCTCGTAGACGACCCTGGACAGGCTGAGCTTACCCCAACCTGAAATAGGTTCCTTACAGTATTTTACTTTAATTACACTACTCGACAAAATTGAACTTTTTTTTCCGCTGTGGCCCAAAGTGACTTTTTCTGATAGATTTCGGGATTTAAAATAATTTTTAAGAATTATTGTTTTTTTATAGTTTGGGAATAAAAATATTGAGCAATGACAGTTTTCTGGTACTTTTTGTAGAGCCAGAGGGGTTCCTACTTATTTTAAGTAAGACGAAATCTAGCTGCATAAACAGAGACAGCCTTATGGGAAAAGCATGCAGTGAGAGCGAGAGAGATATATGCGTCCAGTTGGTCTTCCAGTTAAGCTGGGAGCAGCGCTGCGACAGAGATGATTGATTGCTATACTTTTAAGATTGCTGGCTTTCTGGCTGTGTGTGTTGGAAAACATCATTTTGTCACAAAGAGTGCCTCAGTAATAGCCGAGAGATGTGCTTAGAGACGGCTACGAACACTAATTTGGGTTTTGTCTAATAATTCTATCTCTGTCTTCGCAGCAATTTAGTAAAGTCTATTGTCACAACAGGAGGAGTTCTATATGTATAGAGTACTATATGTATAGATGAATATATGTATTCAGGGCTGAGGTAATGTTTGAATATAAAAGTATTGACTTTGGAGTCGATATTCGGGAATGAATGCAGAAATGACCTATCGATATACCATCGATGTAGAACTAGTTTTCTGAAAACACCTAATGCGACTATAGCCTTTTTACACTGGGCGCGTTTCCTATCAATATTGGCGATTACATTGGAAGACGCGCGTCTTTGCGTCTTGAAAACAACTGACGAAAGAGAATATGTTGTTGCACAAATTTACAAAAAAAAAATTGATTGTGAGCAAAATAACACAAAAATAATTATTTCTTTTTCTGCGGTGGCGCGAAATGAAGGAAGTCTTTTGCAATGCACACTGGTCCCAATTCCAAACAATTTGGCAGAAATTCGAAAAATGTAGAAACAGACCTGAAACTTGGTAGACTATATGGTTATAATATATGTAGAGCCTGAGAAAAATTTGAGTCAGATTGGACCACGCCCCTCTACCTCCCCATATATGTCAATGTCTGTTAATGTGTGTGTGCGTGTATGAAGCTGGGTTGTATACGGTACATAAACCGTCTACAGTTAGGTCGTCGCAACTAGAACTTGAACCAGTTGGACTGCGGAGAGGGTATCCTGCGGTGCGCAATTGAGGGTCTGAAGACACGGCGACAGCCTCTGATAATTGCAGTGAGAATTGAGTGACAGGCAGCTTTGGTACTGTTTCTGATACTGATTTTATTCCACAAAACTTAACTCTATTTAGGTAACAAAAGGTAAAAAAAGTGTTGATTTAACATTAATATGGTAAACTGGTAAAATAATAATTAATGTGAAATTAATATTGATTTAATATGATTTTATTGGCTGGTGTGCAAATTGGGCAATTGCGATGGTCAGCAATTGCACCAGTGCTGTTGGCCTCTGAGGAATGATCGCATTGTCAGCAGAATTCGCTGCCGAGGCGATTTGTTGTTGACTCAGCTATAATGCTGAGTCGTGATATTTGCTGTTTATTTGTTTTGGCAAAAGTGTCATGTGCATTACATAATGTGTATTTTTTTTTTAATCTGTGTCTCTTTATTGAATAATATACTAATAGTTAAGTAACTAATTTACGTATTTGTTCGCTAGTAGTTGTGGAGATGTGTAATAGTAGGTACCAAGTCCCTGCGGTACGACGCTAAAGCTTTGCTTCACAGGGACACTGGTTCCTCCTATGTAGTCCCCCTTCTGAGGCGCTCGCACCTGCGGAGCTCTTTCATGGAGACGGCAGTAAAGTGGTTCACTGCCTCCCAGATCGTGGGGTCTTCCATCATTGCCTCCGTTAGGTTGTTGGGTGTTAGCTGCCTACCAACCGATCGCCATAATTCGCTCCTGATTTGGGCGAAGCGCCCGCAGGTAAAGAATATGTGCTCCGCGTCTTCCGTTACACTGCCGCACCACCTGCAGTTTGGTGCCTCCTCATGCCCGAACCTGAACAGGTACTTGCTAAAGCAGCCGTGTCCACTGAGTATTTGTGGTATAAAAATTCACCGCACCGTGCCCCCTACTTATCCACCTCTTGACGTCTGGGATGAGACGGTGCGTCCATCGGCCGTTAACGGCGGTGTCCCAGCGGTGTTGCCATTCTCTGAGGCTCTGCTCTCTAGCCTGTGTTCGCGCCGCCTTCCGGTAGACGCCTGCCCGGATGGATTCCGCCATGCTCTTTTCCTCGAGGACCAGAAGGTCGATGGGAATTACTCCTGCGATGACCAGTGCTGCATCCTCTGAAACTGTCCTGAATCCACTGCATATCCGCAACGCGCAGAGACGATGGGTTGATTTTACGCCCCGGGCGTAGCTGGCGACTTTAATGCCGTCCGCCCATACTGCTGCAGCGCATGTGATGGCTGATCGGACGACGCTGGTCAGTAAGACCCTTTTCTCCTGCTTCGGTCCACGAGTGTTCATCAGCATCCGGAACAGTGCACGACTCGTATTTGCCGCCTTCTCCTGCACGTAGCATAGGTGTTCTCTGAAGCTTAGCCTGGTGTCGATCATGACGCCCAGATAGCGAATGGCTCGTTTTGACGCTATGATCTCCTCACCTATGCGGATGTGCGCAGTCTCCACCACCGATCTGGTGCTAACCAGCACTGCCTCTGTTTTATGGGCAGCCAGCTAGAGGCCCGCGGGTAGGAGCCAGTCTCGGATCCGCTGGATGGCAGCATTACAGTTATCCTCTGCCGCTTGCAGGTGTTTGGCAACTACAGATAGTGCCACGTCATCAGCGTAGCATGTTACCTGGCATCCTGTTGGTAGTGCGATTCTCATAAGTCCGTCGTAGGCGATATTTCACAGAAGTGGGCCGATCACTGATCCCTGGGGTACGCCAGCCGAGACGCAGTATGTTTCAGAACCTGTAGTCGTGTTGTATTGGATCTTCCTCTCCCTGAAGTAGGCACATACGATCGCCTGGAGGTATAGGGGGATACCGCGCTGGCTCAGCGATTCGGTGATGCCGTCCCAATTGACCGAGTTGAAGGCGTTCTTTATGTCCAGGGTGACAATCAGGCAGTACTCCTTCTTGCCCCCCTTCCATCGAACTCCTTCTACAGCCTCGGCCGCAATCCGCACGACCCTGCTAATCGCATCCACCGTCGACTTGCCTTTCTGGAAGCCGAACTGGCTGGCAGAAAGTCCTCCTGACTCGTCCACTACCCTCTCTAACCGTGCGCAGATGATCTGCTCAAGGATTTTCCTCATACCATCGATCAAGCATATCGGCCTGTATGAGGAAGGGTCCTCTGGTGGTTTCCCTGGTTTTGGGATGAGCACAAGGTGCTGGATCTTCCACTGTGATGGGAAGAGACCTTCGGGCAGACACTGTGTGAACACCTTAGTGAACTCGTTCGGCCTGTATGAGATGGCCAGTTTTACCGCCCGGTTAGGGATTCCATCCGGTCCAGGAGCCTTGCTCGACTTCATCTTGCGGTCTGCAATTAGAAGCGCTTCCGTCGTGACTGGGTCCGCGTCATGAAGAGGCAGGGGTGCTTCACCGCGTTGGGTGATGTTGCTGGCCCTGGATGGGAACAGAGCGTCGATTATGGCCCGTAGCTGATCCGGATTCGTGGGTGCTCCTGCGCTGCTGGAGTGTAGCTTCTTCATCACCGTCTTGTATGCTCTGCCCCAGGGATCATTATCTGCCGAGTCGCAGAGTTGCAGAAAGCACTCCCGTTTGCTCATCTTAATGGCATCCTTTAAGGCTCTCCTCGCGGTGCGGTAGGCACTGTGTAGCGTCGGCCAGTCACTATGGTTTCTTTTACGGGCTCGTTGGTATTTTCTTCTGCCAGACAGACAGGTGCGCCTTAACTCTGCGATCTCGTCAGTCCACCAGTAGGTCGGTGACTGCGTGCCCCTGTAGGATTTCCGTCGGGTCATGCTAACGTCGCATGCCCCTTGGAGCTGATAAGAGAGCTGCGTGGCCATCTGTTGCGCTGAGCCTCGGACTGAAACGCCACTCATTGCTTCCTGAAATTCTGTGACCCGGAGTGATTCTGGTTTGTAGGCTGGTCTCTGTTCTGTGAAGTTGCGGGGGCGACCGTTACTTCCTCCCACCGAGAACAGCAGAGCCTCGTGATCGCTAGCGGTGTAATTTCTGGCTAAGCTCCATTTGGCGAGAGGGGAGAGGGAGCCCGAGACGAAGGTGAGGTCTATTACCGAT